>SJYT01019902.1:96213-199696 GCA_006410635.1 Cephalophus harveyi | reverse complement strand
GAGGAGGGAGCAGCGCGCCACAAGCCCGGCCTAGGCCCCGCCTCCTTACTGCTGCCCCGCCCAATGAGGGAGGGAGAAAGGAGGGACTTGCAGAAGAAAGACGGGCAGATTGCCCAATGCCAAGGCTCGCTTGCTCTCTAAGGCGTGTAAGACAAAGTTGCGTGCGTGGTGTCCGCCCCAAAAGATCGGCCTCTCAGTTTTAGAGGCCAATGAAAGAGGCAGGAAGTGAAGGTGGGCAGGAACTAAAGATGATGGGCTTGGGAAAGAAGCCAGTCAACTGCCAGGCGGGCTCCGTGAGTAGTAGGGATTGGAAGAGCTTTCATTGGAATGACAGAACAACAGCCAACCAGAAGCTTGGACGTGCCTGGGCAAAGTCCTAGTGGGAGGAGGTAAGAAGTAGACAGGAATGGGATAGGATGAAGCAGATCAAAACCAATCAGAAATCAGGCGGGCAGCCAGGAAAGTTATGATTGGATTAACACTGAAAAGAGAAGCGATAGGACGCAAATTGACGTGTATAAAAGCCAATTGAGCGCCGCGTGAGCTTTGAGGGCAAGAACCTGGAGTGGGCAGAGGAGAATTGGCCTCTGCCTCAGCCGTTCGGTCCAATGAGGTGGCTGAGGGGAAAGTCAGCCACCGCCTCCCCTTGGCCGATGGGCGTTACCAGAGCCGGGAGGGAACAGGGCTGTGCCAAGGGGAGTCCGTCGCCATTTTGGCCCTCCTCTGGGGACGTCTTTACAGTGATTAGATAGCAACGCTGAGGGGGGGGCAGTAAGCCACCGCCTCCACTTGGCCGATGGGCGTTACCAGAGCCGGGAGGGAACAGGGCTATGCCAAGAGGAGTCCGTCGCCATTTTGGCCCTCCTCTGGGGACGTCTTTACAGTGATTAGATAGCAACGCTGCAGCTGAACCATGCAGCTCAACAAGTGTCAGGCCGAGCCTCTCGGCGCAAAGTTTTGCTTTGACACCAAGGCTCGTTTGAGTTTTAATTTAACCGCTCTTAAAAGTACTTCTCGAGTCTCACCCCTTTAGGGGTGGGCGGAGAGGCAGGCGGATGCCTCTGAATGTAGTGTAAGCCCTGTGGGTACAGGCGCAAGAGCTCTGGTGAGAGTTCTCACACAGCCAGTTAATGCGCTGACCGATTTGCGAGGTCTTTGTGAGACTCCAGCAAACGCCATTTTATTAAATCCTCCCAATTTGTCTGGTACTGGCTACTTAAGGCGGGTTAACTTTTCAGGAGCTTGCATTTGAAGCTAAACTATGTTGGAAAACCTCCCATAATCAAGATTCTATAAGCCACTTTCCGCTGCCGCTGCCCCCTTAATTGTAAATACGCTGTAAGCAAAGCAAAGTAGCAAAATAAAGTTCTTGCTTTTTGCAAGTGCATAAAAGGATTTTTCCTGAATTTCTGGCCTCTCATTTTGCCTTTATCCTAGTTTTTGTGGCGGCAGCCTGGGTGACTTGTCAATTACGTGACAAGGTCATATCTTTTCTCACTTGTATGTTACATGTTGTCACTTTATCTACGGTTAAGCACTTGATACTGTCATGTTTTAAAGTCTAGATTCCCCGAAACTGAGGTTTCATGTTTCTCTGGGCGAGGCCAGAAGGTAAAAGCCTACAGAGTTAGGTGCCTAGATCAGCTAGGTATCTTGCATTCCTAATGTCATTCTCATGAGGAAGTTATTAGTAAGTATTAGAGGCTATTAGAAGAGGCTATTAGTATTTTGTACGTTGAGATATTAGTATTTTTTAAGTTAAAAAATTGAGGCTAGGAAGTAACTTCCCAAAGATCACAAAGCTAATGAGTTGTGCCAAATTTCAACTCAGAATAATCCCACCGAAAGTCTTCTATACGTTCTTAAATGAACAATGCCTGTATAACCATTTATAAAATTGAGCTTAATTTTTAAAATGGGCTTAATAAACTTTTTTTTTTAAAGAAAAGCTTTTTGTTACCTTCTCTTAAAAAATCCTGCACGTATTTCCTGGATAGCTTACATGGTGTCATCTTATTTTATAACTTTATTACAAAACATCACATTACATTTCTATTACTAGCATCTCTTAAGTCAAAGTTTCTCAAAATAGAATATCAGAGAATCTTTATCTGTATCCTCTGGACTGCTTTTTTTTAAAAAGGTAGATTCCTAGACTGCATCTTAGGGCTAATAAATGATAGTCTTTGGAGAGGGACAAGAGAATACAGCTCTTTCAGGTGATTAGTCCCTAAATCACAGTTTAAAAAGCACTAAAGGAAGAAACTTGAGAGAAGAAACTTCCAGAAGGAAAGAAACTTCCTGGAGGGAAGAAGCTGCATTGCTCATCTTTGTAAACCAAGCTCTGGAGATTCCAACAGCTGTTTAGTGTATTTAGCAAAAGACCACACCCAAACTTGCTGAGGCGGGAGGAGGGAGGAGGAACTAAAACTGTGGCGTAGTCCTCTGAACATTTCTAATTTAATCCTTTCAACCAATGTAAGAAATTGTCATGCTCTTCTCCAATACTTTAAATTATGACTGGTTAGTTTCAAAGCTTCTTTTTTTCCCAATAGTTCTAAGCTAGTCTAAGCCAGAAATGGGAACTAGGGTTTGGTTTTATTCCAAGCAATGAGAAAAAAGACCTAGCTTTAGACCCAGAAATTCAAGAGCCAGGCTCCTTTACACAATACTCTCTCTTTGCTTCTCCAGGACGAGACAGAATTCAGAACCTGGCCTGTGAGGGACGTCCTCAACATAAGCTTGTTTATTACCAGTTTCTTAGAGCAAATGTACATGTCCAATTCATCTGTGAAAACCTGAATAGATTTTCTTTCGACTAAACAAAAAAAAGAATAAACTTGTTTCAAGTTTGTCTTCATAACCATTTGTGAAATCATTTAAATAACTCCTAATGACTGTGTTTAAAAAAAGCCATGTGAATTGAGGGTTGTCTTCATTCAAAACCACTCATAAGAACACAGGCACTAAGTGCTAACACTCCAGTGTGGTAATCTGTCTGCCCTGAACCTATTCAGGCTCATCTTCCCTAACTTGTCTACTACACTCTTAGCCTTTGTTCTTTGTTGAAGTTTTCTGCTAAAACATGCTTTCTTGGGTCTCCAAAATTTAAAAGTACAGTTCACTGAGCTGGTCCTCCTTCTGGGCTCATAACTTATCTTTGATAAAAACTAATTTTAATGCAGTCTTAGCTAACTCCCCCAGTTACCGTAAACTCTATCCACCATGCTCTTCTTACATACATTCATTAAAGGTATCTAAATATCACATCTCCAGTCAGACAAAGTAATCTTGAGGGCCGGGAGTGATGCCTTTTCACTATGTATCCTCAAGGCCTAGGATATAGTTCACAGTGAACACTTGATAAATGAAAGGGGAATCCCAGTCCCCCAAATCCCGAATAGGTCTTCAGATAGTACAACGCCAAGGATTGATTCTCAGCCTTGGGTTGGTTGCCTTTTTCAAGTTAAATCTGATTTTGAAGATACTCTTTGATTTTAGCGATTTCCCATTTAGCAATCTGGTAACAGGAATATTTTACAAATTAAAATATACAAATGATTCAAAACTCTTCCCTTATAACGTCATTGTAAAGGTAAACTTTCAACAACAGCTAAGAACAAAACACACTGACTAAAATTCTGTTTACCTGTCGTACCTACTCTAAGATAAAGAAGTTTAGGAAAGAAAAATAATCCCCTGACAAGAAAGTAAATTCTCAGAAAATAAACCTTTATTTTTCACATCATGCACATTTCAGGTCATCTACAAGGTAATTGGTGACTGGAGAAGCTAAATGGATCATCACACATCCCTCAGTCTTTTCAAGACCCTGAAAACGCAGGTAACTAAGAACTCTAAGAAGCCAGGTTTCTTTGAGAAGTTCAGAAACTGTTGATGAGAAATTCAGGACAGGATACAGATATTCTTTACTATTATTATTGAAAATGACTCATTCTGCATCTTCGCTGGGTTTGTTTCCTTATCTGAGAAGCATTCAGGTTTATCCCTGCCTAGACTACCTGGTAGTACCAGTGCAGCTAGTCCTGGTCCGTGGCTCTGGTGGTCTTGAAGGTGCTGGAGAATAAAGAAAGGCTGGAGGTAGGGGTTTCTTTTTAGAGCTGAGAGGCATCGTCAAGAACGCTAGTTATTGTTGGAGCTGAACTCTGGCCCAACTTTCTGGAATATTCTTTTCTGAAGACTGCAAGAACACAGGCCTGACAGTAAACTCAGTTCATGGTCCCTGCAGCTTGAAGACCCTTTGGCAAATAAAAACAGAGGTGGTTTAAGGGATGATAAGAAAGAGGAAGAGAGAAACTGTCCAGAGACAAGATCCATCTGCATTCTTGAGAGCTAGAGGAGGCAAGCTGGAGGCATCAGAGAGGGGTCTGGACCCCACTGTGAAAAAGCTGCTTCACTGAACCATTAAATCTGACCCCTAGGGACTCCAGCTTAAAACAAACACAATCAAAACATTTCCCTCACCCCAAATATCTAACCTTTTCTGGCTCCTGCTCACAGTCCTGGAAACCTGTGCTACTGCCAAGTTACCCTCACCAGTTACCCCCACCCCCACTCTGCTTTGGACTTCTGCACCCCAAGGGTGAGTGGGGTCCTGCCTGACAGCATTAAAAAAAAAAAAGTTCCCTTTTAACAAGAAATGAAGCAGTTTCCTTTTCTCCTTCCTCTCCTGGGACAAGAAGCTCTGCGTTTTCTCCAGAATCTAGAGCTGAGGAAAGAACTAAGCCACCCTCCAGCTTTCCACTCCCAGTAAGGAGACTGGCCCCGACTGGCTCAACAGGTCTATAAAAAGGACTTGCCCTCCACGGGCATCCAAAGCCCAGGCGGGAGGAAGGAAGGGGAGGGGACCGGAGGGGGCCGGCCTGGGGCTCGCCCGGTTTCCCCCTCCCACGGGGCCACTCTGAGGGCGGGCGGTGGGCCGGTCTGGGGGTGCTCCCTTGACCTATGTAAAACAAACCCGCCTGGGCCACGAGGTGCCCAGAGGAGCGGGGTGGGGTTTGCCGGCCTCTGGGACCCAGTCTGGAGCTGGAAGACGGGCGTGGGCCGAGCCTGGGCCTCTCCACCCCCAGTTTCCGGCTAGGGGTGGACCAGCTGGCTCTCCCCAACCGCAAACCCCTCCTTCCTGCTTTGCCCTCCCTCCCTCGGGCCCCAGAAGTCCGCTGAAGCTCCTAGAGGCTTAACACTTGACTTTTCCTCTCTTCTTCAGGAAGTTTTCACTGTCCCCCAGGCGAGTGGGTGGTTCCTGTTGGGGAAAGGCTCTGGCACTGCCTACCACCTTTTTGGGGTGCCCAGAGAGATGGTGGAGAGGGCCGGAACTTTACAGGCTTTTGCTTCAAAGAGACGTTTTCCTACCTCTACCCTGAGGCTTGATCCCCAGCCTAGAAGTAACCTTTACCACAGCCTGACTTCTCTCTGCATTCCCCTCCTGCACCATTGTAGGCGATCAGAAGTTCCTGGACAAAGGTCCCTGGGCGTCTTCCACGATGAGCTTAACCTTCAGTCACTCACAGCTAGTAACTGATACTTGTAGATAGTATAGTGTCTCTTGTGTGTGAAAGTCACTCAGTTGTGTCCAGCTCTTTGCGACCCTTTGGATTGTAGCCTGCCAGGCTCCTCTATCCATGGAATTCTGGCCAGAATACTGGAGAGGGTAGCCTTCCCTTCTTCAAAGGATCTTCCCCACCCAGGGATCAAACCCTGGTCTCCCACATTGCAGGTGGATTCTTTACCACCTGAGCCACCAGGGAAGTCTCTTTCTTACTGATTGGGAAATAAACTTAGGACTTAAGTGTGTCCAACCAAGGTCTCAAGGCAGAGTGAGGTGGGACTCCCTGATGCAAATTTTTCTCTAGCATTTCTTTCCCAAAGTGTGGTGGCAGTGAACATTTTTGTATGTTTTCTTTTAATAAATTTTTAGAAAGAAATTGAACTACCTATGAAGCCTGTCATTTCACAGATGTTATTGTTTAAGATGAAGAAAAAATAAATGGTATACTATGGAACAAGGGTGGAGAAGGCAATGGCAACCCAATCCAGTACTCTTGCCTGGAAAATCCCATGGGTGGAGAAGCCTGATAGGCTGCAGTCCATGGGGTTGCAAAGAGTCCCACACGACTGAGTGACTTCACTTTCAGGCATTGGAGAAGGAAATGGCAACCCACTCCAATGTTCTTGCCTGGAGAACCCCAGGGGCGGGGAGCCTGGTGGGCTACTGTCTATGGGGTCGCACAGAGTCGGACACAACTGAAGCAACTCAGCAACAGCAGCAGCATGAAACAAGGGGAACCTGATCATGCTAAGGAGAAGGTGGCATGTGATGGAAGGACCTAGAGATTATCTATCACATTAAGTGAAATAAGCCAGACAGAGAAAAACAAATATCATATCACTTGTATGTGGGATCTAAAAATATGGTACAAATGAACATGTTTACAAAACAGAAATAGACTCACAGACATAGAAAAAAAAAAAACTTACGGTTACCAGAGGGGATAGTGGTGGAAGCGGGGGTGGGGAAGGATAAATTAGAAGTTTTGGATTAACATATACTCACTGAAGGTGAAGGTGAAGTCACTCAGTCGTGTCCATATACTCACTGAAGGTGAAAGTGAAGTCGCTCAGTCGTGTCCGACTCTTTGCGACCCCATGGACTGTAGCCCACCAGGCTCCTCCGTTCATGGGATTCTCCAGGCAAGAATACTGGAGTGGGTTGCCATTTCCTTCTCCAGGGGATCTTCCCGACCCAGGGATCGAACCCAGGTCTCCCGCATTGGAGGCAGACGCTTTAACCTCTGAGCCACCAGGGAAGCCCAACATATACTAACTACTACATATAAAATAGATGAACAAAAAGGACCTGCTATATAGCACAGAGAACTATACTCATCTTGTAATAACCCGTGATGGAAAAGAATCTGAAAAAGAATGTATGTATATAAAACAGTAATTTTGCTGTACACTTGAAACTAACAAAATACTGTAAATACTAACTAGACTTCAATAAAAATTTTTAAAAAAAGAAGAAGAAAGTAGAATGTGAATGATGACTGGAGAACTACACGGTAACAATCCTGGTCTCACCGTCTTACTGCAGCTGTTTTTAAGAAGGATAAGGGAGGATGAGGATACTTGAGTGAGGGGCTAGTCCAGATGATCCACAAGGGTTCTTCCAGCCCTGACATTCTAAACTTTAAAATCAGTCAAAGCATATTTAAAGCAGAAACTGCAAGTTAGAAGATAAGAAAACCTGAGCTAACAGAGGCAGGAATTTTCTGACCCGCACCACCACCACCACCGCCACCAAAGATTCCAGAGTAGAAGAGGAAACTTCCTGCTCTCCACAGTGGAGAGTGCAGGACACGGTGAACAGGTCTTGAAATGCTTTTTCTCCCCTCGGTCCTGGGGAACTCTGCCTGGTTAGTCTCCTCATTTCTGCAAGGTACACACAGCAGGGCTGAAAGGAAGAACTGCCAGTGTGGTATCCCTGTCCCCGAGGACTGGGCCAGTCCAGGCTGCCAGCATTAAGCTGATGATCCTGAGTGGCTCCTCCCTGACTTCAGCCCACACTGTGTTGCCAAGGGCAGCAACCACGGAGACTGGGGTCCAGTGGGAGCTCAGCCTCCAGATCCATAGATGGTTAACTGTCTGTATCCCCTCAGGCTTAGCTTCCCCCCAGCTAGCTTCAAAAACACAGAACCCCAGACCACCAGCCACGAGCTTTATGTGGCCCTGATGTAAGGCAATAAGAACACTGCTCCACCTAACAAATATTTTTCCCTGAATCTAAGGAATTCTTTAGATCTAATTTGCAGTTTGCAGAAAATGTGGGGGCTGGAGGAACAAGGTAAGTGAAAACACAAAGAAACTAATTAGAAAAATTCCAAAGGCAATTTCGGGTGACTGTTTCTTCAACAAGTCAATGGCATGGAAAAAGAGGAAGAGCTGCTCTTTCTTAAAGGAGACTTAAGAGGCAAAACAGTCACAAGCAACATGATCTTACTTTGAACAAAACTACAACAGTAAAAAGATCTTTGGGGGATAGTTGGGAAATTTTGAATATGGACTATTAGGTCATATTAGGGAATGATTAATGGGAAAGACTGAAGGAAGGAGGAGAAGGGGACGACAGAGGATGAGATTGTTAGATGGCATCACCGACTGGATGGATATGAGTTTGAGCAAGCTCCGGGAGTTGGTGATGGACGGGGAAGCCTGGCGTGATGCAGTCCATGGGGTCGCAAAGAGTTGGACACGACTGAGCAACTGAACTGAAGGAATGATTGTTAATTTGGGGGGAAACGTAAGAGCATTGGGATTATATAAGAACAAGTTTTTATTAGCAACGCATATTAAAATATTTCAGGATTTAACTCAAAATGTCTGTAAATTATATTAAAATACTTAAAAAAAAAAAAAAGAATAACTGAGGGAATTCACTATTGGTTTAGTGGTTATGACTTTGAGTTTCCACTACAGGGGCCAGGATTTGATCCCTGGTCAAGGAACTAGGATCCCTCAAGCTGCATGGTGAGGCCACACAAAAAAAATAATAAGTAAATGAATACTAACTGACCTAAATGTGGCAAATATTAACATAATTACTTTTTGACCCCCCCTTCCCAAATAGTAATAATTGTTAAGTCCAGATGATAGTTATATCAAATTCATTTTCTTCACCATTCTTATTTAAATGCTTTTTTAGTAATATAAATAGTTTTTAAACTAATTAAATAATGATAAAATTCCCAATTTAAAATGTTTATTTTTATTATTTGGTTGTGTCAGATATTAGTGTGGCACACAGGGTCTTTTAGTTTCAGTATGTGGGATCTGGTTCCCTGACCAGTGATTGAACCTGGGCCCCCTGCTATGGTTTTTCAAGTAATCACATATGGATGTGAGAGTTGGACCATAAAGAAGGCTGAGCGCTGAAGAATTGATTCTTCTGAACTGTGGTTGTTGGAGAAGACTCTTGGGAGCCCCTTGGACTGCAAGGAGATCAAACCAGTCAATCCTAAAGGAAATCAACCCCAAATATTCACTGGAAAGATTGATGCTGAAGCTCCAATACTTTGGCCACCTGATGCAAAGAGCTGATTCTTTGGAAAAGACTCTGATGCTGGGAAAGATAGAAGGCAGGAGGAACAGGAGACGACAGAGGACAAGATAGTCGGATGGCATCAGCAACTCAATGGACATGAGTTTGAGGAAGCTCGGGGAGATGGTGAAGGACAGGGAGGCCTGACGTGCTGCAGTCCATGGGGTTGCAAAGAATTGGACATGACTGAGTGACTGAACAGCAATCTCTGCATTGGGAGCATGTACACTGATCACCAGGGAAATCCTCACTTTTCCTTTTATGGCTGAAGTCTCAGGCCCATGATCTCCTTTCCTTACTGCAGGAGTTCACACTTCTTCTTCGGTTATCCTCTTTTGCCCCTGCTTTACCAGCCTATGGCATAGTACCAAAGACATGCCACGTCTGGCCATGTCTCTCTCGCATTTGTTGATTTAGAAGAAGGGAGTAGAAATCTGAGGCTCCTCCCGTAGTGCCTTTTTAGAATCCTTTTCTGGGTGGTATAGTAGAATTTGGGGAAGACACTCTTCCCCGCACAGCAGCCACCCATGTGTGAGCCAGTCAGCATCACAGCATCTATCACACACTGTGGCTAACCCAGAAAAATAAAGAACTCGGGAAAAAATGGAGTAATTTCCCGAGGGGCAGGCTTCTGACCAAGGCTGAACAGGGAGGCACTAAGCTGGAGAACTTCCTGCCTCCCAGCTTGTGTGATTATCCCCCACCAAGGAATTTCCTACTGGTCCACTGGTTAACACTTATCTGTTTTCACTGCCAGGGTCCCAGGTTTGATCCTTAGTCAGGGAACTGAGATCTCAAGCAGCCAAAAATAAAAAATAATTGTATCCCCTACCATTCCTTGCTCCCCAAACAAAAGCCAGTCTCTCTGCTGTACACTTTTATTCAGAGTTGAACATTTCTATATAAGATAGGGCTATAGACCCTGGGGAAGATGAAACAAAGGAGACACGGTCCTCCCTTAAGGAAATCATGGCTTAGTAGAGGAGGCTGACTCATACTCAGCTAATTATAACATCCTGTCTCAAAGGCGTGCTTGCGTGCATGAATGCTTAGTCCCTCAGTCATGTCTGACTCTTTGCGACGCCATGAACTGTAGCCCTCAAGGCTCCCCTGTCCATGGAGTTCTCCAGACAAGAGAACTGGAGTGAGTTGCCATTTCCTCCTCCAGGGGATTGTATCCTGTCTTACATGCAACGAAAGAGATACGTACACAAAGGATCCTTTTTGGGGGGCCTACCTGTGCAGCTTGTGGGATCTTAGTTCCCCTACCAGTGATTGAACCTGGGCCCTCCACAGTGAGAGTGCAGAGTCCTAACCATTGGACCACCAGGGAATTCAGAAAAGGATTCCTTTTAAGGGACCTTTTGCTCAGTTTTCTCCCCAACAAACTTATATTCTCTCTTCAGACCTCCACCATCCTCAGTCATTGAGTCTCATCTTCTATCATCAGTCATTGAGTCCCATCAATCTTATTCCACAAATATCTCAATTTCATCCCTTCCTGCTTTTCCATACCTTAGTCAAGTAAACCCAACATTGTTTACTTGTTACTACAGACAATGGATTCCTTATCTCCAAGTTGACCCTCTTCAAGATAGGCCCCAGGGAGTCTTATATTGATAAGAAATAGCTCATCATCAGTTCAATTCAGTTCAGTCACTTAGTCTTGTCCCACTCTTTGTGACCTCATGGGCTGTAGCATGCCAGGCTTCCCTGTCCATCACCAACTCCCAGAGTTAACTCAAACTCATGTCCTTCAAGTCAGGGATACAATCCAACCTTCCCAGCCTCTGTCATCCCCTTCTCCTCCTGCCTTCCATCTTTCCCAGCATCAGGGTCTTTTCTAATGAACTGGCTCTTCACATCAGGTGGCCAAAGTATTGGAGCTTCAGCTTCAGCATCAGTCTTTCCAATGAATATTCAGGACTGATTTCCTTCAGGATTGACTAGTTTGATCTCCTTGGAGTCCAAGGGACTCTCAAGGGTCTTCTCCAACACAACAGTTCAAAAGCATCAATTATTCAGCGCTCAGCCTTCTGTATGGTTCAACTCTGACATCCATACATGACTACTGGAAAAACCATGGCTTTGACTAGACAGACCTTTGTCAGCAAAGTAATGTCTCTGCTTTTTATTATGCTCTCAACTGGCCAGAGTCCCCCGACCAGTAAGGAACAAGAGACTTTATTGACCTCTCTCCCCTTCCCTCTCTCTTTCCTCTACTTAACCCTTCCTATCCTACCCTGTTTTTCTAGTCCCCCGGTCCTGGACGCAGGAATCTGATCGAAGGGCCGAGTTCCAGTCCTCCCTTCTCTGGAGGCCCAGGGAAAAGTCCCATAATGCCTGGGTATCTGTAGGTGGCAGAAGACGTCTGTAAGGCCACTCCTTTCGCCCCCACCCCCGGCCTCCTCCCCCTTCTTCTTTCAACCTGGCTTCCTTTCCTCCCTTGAAATCTTTGATGTTAGTACTTGGATCTGAAGTTCTGTGTCTCTATAGGAGGTTTTCTGAGAGACTGTATTCTTGTATCTAAGGGTTTCCCTGGTGGTGCAGAGGTTAAAGCGTCTGCCTGCAAAGTGGGAGACCAGGGTTCAATCCCTGGGTTGGGAGGATTCCTTGAAGAAGGAAATGGCAACTCACTCTAATATTCTTGGCTGGAGAATCCCATGGACAGAGGAGCTTGGTGGGCTACAGTCCACGGGTCGCAGAGAGTCGGACACGACTGAGCGACTTCACTTTCACTAGTAGGTTGGTCATAGCTTTTCTTCCAAGGGGCAAGCTGCAGTAACCATCTGCAGTGATTTTGGAGCCCCCAAAATAAAGTCTGTCACTGTTTCCATTTTTTCCCCATCTATTTGCCAGGAAGTGATGGGACCGGATGCCATGATCTTATTTTTTTTGAATGTTGAGTTTTAAGCCAGCTTTTTCACTCTCCTCTTTCACTTTCATCAAGAGGTCCTTTAGTTCCTCTTTGCTTTCTACCGTGAGGGTGGTGTCATCTGGATGTCTGAAGTTATTGATATTTCTCCTGCAATCTTCCAGCTTATGCTTCATTATCAGTACAAGTCAGTCAAATCTTTTCAGGACTAACCTTTCACCTAGAGAGCAAAGCTCTCCCACTCAACTATCATTCATAAAATAGGTCAAATGGTTTGCTCCATGCCATCCTATTTATACACATACAGATGTGTGCCTGCAGTGGTCTTCCTTGTAGTAGTAGTTCAAGAACTCACTTTCTGGGAATTCCCTGGTGGTCCAGTGGTTAGGACTCTGGACTCTCACTGTCAAAGGCCTAGTGGAGAGAAGTGAATTGGGTCTTGGAGCCACAGATCAAAGCTCTTATCCAGGCTTAGAAGGTATGTAACTTGAGGCAAGTAACTTTTTGGAGCCTTAATTGCTCATATATAAAATGAGAATATTATTACTTATCTGGAAGAGTTGTAGAGAAATTAAGTGGAAATGTAGTCAACCTTTTTTGCTTTTGTCATGGGGGTGGTTTCTTTCTTTCTTTCAATCTGCTTGGTTTTTGTTTTTACTACTCAATAATACATGACATCAGGTCTTTGTATAAGATTTGAGACAGTCAGTTTGCTCCCATCATTAACCTACCCCCCCACACATAATAGATAGTAAATATATGGCTTTTTAACTTTTTATTTTATACTGGAGTATAGTTGATTAAGGTAACTAAGATGGTAAAGAATCTGCTGCAATTCAGGAGACCGATTTCAATTCCTGGGTCAGGAAGATCCCCTGGAGAAGGGCTAGGCTACCCATTCCAGTATTCTTGGGCTTCCCTGGTGGCTCAGTCAGTAAAGAATCTGCCTGCAAAGCAGGTTTTGATCTGGGTTGGATCCCTGGGTTGGGAAAATCCCCTGGAAGAAGAAATGGCAACCCACTCCAGTATTCTTGCCTAGAGAAACCTCATGGACAGAAGAGCCTGGCAAGCTACAGTCCATGGAGTCTCAAAGAGTTGGACACAATTGATCAATGAAGAACAGCACATGGCATTTAAGACAGTGGAGAGCTGTATAGCATAATGGTTCAGAGTACAGATTCTGGAGACAGGTGCGAATCCTGACTGTGTAGCTATTATGACCTTGGGCAAGTCACTTAACCTCCTTTTCTTCCTTATCTATAAAATGAGGAAACAAGAGTATTTAGTGGGTGGAATGGTTCAAGTATGGTAGGAATCCCATCACACAGTTAAGTACATGTCAGGATTATCAGTATGAAAGTAAGTGAAAGTGTTGGTAGCTCAGTCTTGTCCCACTCTTTGCAACCCCATAGACTGTAGCCTGCCAGGCCCCTCTGTCCATAGAGTTCTCCAGTAAAGAATTGCAGAGTCAAGACATATTTAAAAATTTGATACATTGCCAAATTATCTTCCAAAAATATTTCTAGTTGCACTCATATCAACACTGTGAAAGTGATAATTTCCCTGAATTCTCAAACAATTTTAAAAATTGCTGTTGGGACTTCCCTGGAGGTTCAGTGGTTAAGACTCTGCACTTCCAGGGGTTCCCCAGAGGCCAGGGGTTCCATCCCTGGTTGGGGAATTAAGATCCCTAATGCCTTTAGGCTAAAACATTACAAAAAAAAAAAAAGTTTGTCAATCTAACAATTCCATTTTTGAAATTTGTTTTTTCCTGATTACTTAAGATTTACAAGAACAGGTGTCTTCTGTTACTGTGTATTTGTATTTTGTCTTCTGTGAGTTGTCCTTTATGCACTTTGTCCATTTTTCTATTGAATCCGTTGACTTAAGCTCTTACGTATATGCCATATTCTTTGTTAACAATATGTCAAATATTTTCTCCCTGTCAGTTGTCATGTTTTTGTTTGCTTGCTTTTGAGATAGAAGACAATCAACTTCAGTGAGGTATAATTTTTATACAATAAGATGCATTCATTTTAAATATGCATCTTGATGAGTTTAGACAAATGTATATATCCATGTAACCATCACAACAATCAAGATATAGAACATTACCCTAAATAGTTCCCCATGCCCCTTCCCTTTGAACAATCCATGCCAACTCCCTTCTCGCCTCAGTCCCTGGGCAGCCACTGACTTGCTTTCTGACTTCTAGAATTGATTCTAGAAAAAATTATATTTATCTTGTCTAGGGTTTGCCCAGAATATAATCGTATGCTATGTACTTTCTTTTTTGCCCTAGCTTCTTTCTTCAACATAATGGTTTCAAAATTCTTCTACATTGTTGGGTGTATCACTAGCTTATTTGCTATTATTATTTAATAGTATTATGGTGGAGAAGGCAATGGCAACCCACTCCAGTACTCTTGCCTGACAAATCCCATGGACAGAGGAGCCTGGTAGGCCGCAGTCCATGGGGTTGGTAGGAGTCGGACACCACTGAGCGACTTAACTTTCGTGCATTGGAGAAGGCAATGGCAACCCACTCCAGTGTTCTTGCCTGGAGAATCCCAGGGATGGGGGAGCCTGGTGGGCTGCCATCTCTGGGGTTGCACAGAGTCGGACACAACTGAAGTGACTTAGCAGCAGCAGCAGCAGTATTATGGTAAAGATATGTTTGACTTTATAAGAAACTGCCAAATTGTTTTCTAAAATTGCTCTTTTATTTTGTTTTAATTTAATTTATTTATATTTATTTTTGGCTACAATGGGTCCGCGTTGCTACCCTGGGCCTTTTTCTGGTTCCTGTGAGTGGCAGCTACTCTCTAGTTGCAGTGCATGGGTTTTCATTTATGTGGCTTCTATTGTTGTAGAGCACAGGTACTAGTGTGTGGGATTCAGTGGTTGTGGTACACAGGCTTAGTATGCCCCTTGGCATGTGGAATCTTCCTAGACCAGGGATCGAACTCATGTCCCCTGCACTGGCAGGCAGATTCTTAATCACTGGACCACTGGGGAAATTCTATTTTACATTTTTAAATATACATAAATACTAGGTACTAATCCTTTTAAAAAAGTATTAGACATATTTTCTTCTATCAGTTGCCTTTTAATTTTGTTATTGTTATCTATGCAATAAGATCTATTTTTTAACAGATCAAATCCATCTTTCTTTTTGTACTTTGTGTGTGTGTATTCAATCACTCAGTCATGTCCGACTCTTTTCTACCTTATGAACTATAGCCCACCAGGCTCCTCTGTCCATGGGATTTTCCAGGCAAAATAGTGAAGTGGGTTGCCATTTCCTATACCAGGGGATGTTCCCAATCCAAGAACTGAACCCACATCTTTTATGTGTCCTGCACTGACAGGTGAATTCTAAAGGTCCATCTAGTCAAAGCTATGGTTTTTACAGTAGTCATGTATGGATGTGAGAGTTGGACTATAAAGAAAGCTGAGCACCGAAGAATTGATGCTTTTGAACTGTGGTGTTGGAGAAGACTCTTGAGAGTCCCTTGGACAGAAAGGAGATCAAACCAGTCCATCCTAAAGGAAATCAGTCCTGAATATTCATTAGAAGGATTGATGCTGAAGCTGAAACTCGAATACTTTGGCCACCTGACGTGAAGAACTGACTCATTTGAAAAGATCCTGATGCTGGGAAAGATTGAAGGCTGGAGGAGAAGGGGACGACAGAGGATGGGATAGTTGGATGGCATCACCAACTCAATGGGCATGAGTTTGAGTAAACTCCGGGAGTTGGTGATGGACTAGGACGCCTGGCATGCTGTAGCCCATGGGGTCACAAAGAGTGGGACACAACTGAGCGACTGAACTGAACCTGGGAAATCCCTGGGTCATATTTACCAAGTATTACACAAAATAGACCCTCAGTTAGTGTTTACTGGATGACGCAACAGCAGTGAGAAGTTACACTGCCGTTCTGCAGGAGTCAGTAAATACAGTTCAATTCTAATCCTTTAGCTAAGGCAAACTAGTCACAGAGGATGGATTTAACCATCAGTAGAAGACTCCAAGAGGAAGATCCCCTGAAGTAGGGAAGGGCAACCCACTCCAGTATTCCTGCCTGGAAAATTCCATGGACAGAAGAGCCTCGTTGGCTACAGTCCATTAGGTGGAAAAGAGTCCAACATCACTGAGCACACAAGACCTTGCCAGTTGTTGCCCTGCTGCAGATCATCAGCTGAACAGACTCCAAGATATCATCTGCAAAGGAGAGGCTGATAAGATTTGGGAACACTCAAATTTAATCTTGGCTCCACTGTACATCCATGAAGAGTGTTCTTTAAAAGGTTCATCTGACTATACTCCCCTGCTTAAACCTTTTCTAGGCTTTCCGGCACCTCTGGGATAAAGTCTCCCAACTTTAACTTGGCCTCTAAGTCTCTGAGTCAACTAGGCTTCAAGTTTAGCCTCCATTTCCCCCTTCCTGACGATACATGTTTTCAGTTCTTCCCACATACCATGATCTTCCCCTAGCCATTGTCCTACTTCCGCTACTCCTTCTGCCTGGAGCTCTCCTCTCTCCCTCCACCCGCAACTAACTTCTAGTGTTCTTTCTGCACTCAGTTTAACTTTTAACTCCTGGGGAACCCTTCCTCCTCCAACTCCTGAAACAGGAGTTTCTATAACCCTGTAATTATTCATTCAACTTTTGTCTTCCTCCCAAATTGTAAGCTCCACAAGAGAGAAGATTGTGCTTCTCTTACTTGTCTCCACTGTCTTCTAGAGTGCCTGACTCATAATAGACACTTGATGAAGATTGAATGGATAAATGCATTAAAGGCGAGCTGGGAGTAGGAGGAGTTGTAGGATTCATTAAGAAGTTTGGATTTTATCTTGGGGGGTAATGTAAGTCATTAAAAGATTTGAAGCAGAAGAGTAAAACATAAAAGGCTCAGTCAGTCCCACTAGGCTGAGATGAAATATTCAGATAACTGAACAATAGAAATTGCACAGTGAGAGAGCTGAATGCCGAAGAATTGATGCTTTTGAACTATGGTGTTGGAGAAGACTCTTAACAGTCCCTTGGACTGCAAGGAGATCCAACCAGTCCATCCTAAAGGAGATCAGCCCTGGGATTACTTTGGAAGGAATGATGCTAAAGCTGAAACTCCAGTACTTTGGCCACCTCATGCAAAGAGTTGACTCATTGGAAAAGACTCTGATGCTGGGAGGGATTGGGGGCAGGAGGAGAAGAGGACGACAGAGGATGAGATGGCTGGATGGCATCACCGACTCGATGGACGTGAGTCTGAGTGAACTCCGGGAGTTGGTGATGGACAGGGAGGCCTGGCGTGCTGCGATTCATGGGGTCGCAGAGTCGGACACGACTGAGCGACTGAACTGAACTGAGAGTAAACACATAGAAAGTGTTAGTCACTCAGTGTTAAAGTGTTAGTCCGATTCTTTGTGATCCCATGGGCTATAGCCTGCCAGACTCCTCTGTCCATGGACTTCTTCAAGCAAGAATACTTGAGTGGATAGCTATTCCTTTCTGCAGGGGATCTTCCTGACCCAAGGATCCAACTCAGGTTCCCCATAGTGCAGACAGATTCTTTACTGAACCACTTTTCATTTTCTTTTTCTTTTCTTTCAGATAATTGGACAATAGAAACTCCACAGAGATAAACACATAAGGGGACCCTAATCTAGCCTGGAAACCCTGAACTGAGTTGGAGTTCATGATTCTTAACTTACCTGTGGATCTTTTAAAAACCACTCATACATGACCCCACTCCATTCCAATTAAATCAAGTACCTCTGGGGTTGGTTGAGGCTCAGATATCTATACATTTTTTTTTCAAAGTTATTATAAAATATTGATTATATTCCCTGTGCTATGTATTACAATCCTGTGACTTATTTATTTTATAACTGATAGTTTGTACCTCTAGGCATCCTTCGCCTCTGGCAACCACTAGTTTTTTCTCTGTACCTGTGAGCCTGTTTCTGTTTTATTTACTTGTTTTGTTTTTTTAGATTCCATGTATAAGTGAAAATATACAGTACTGGTCTTTCTCTGTGTCTATACATTTTTAAGGCTTGTAACATCATTTCAATGTGAAGCCAGAGTTGGAAGCCAGTTATAAGGATATTTCAGGCAGAGCAAAGGCAAAATAGCTAAGTATTGCTAGACACTTAAGTTCTAGACATAGAGACTTGGACTTTATCTTCTAGATTATGGAGAATTTTGAAGTATTTTAAATGGGAAAATGAGAGTCCAGAACATATAATTATTAACTTTTTCAATCTAGGTGCAAAGAGTCAATAAGTTAATCATACTTTTTGGTTCATAGTGAAATAGGAGGGAAGGCAGTAGGGCACAATCTTTAAAAGAATGACACATTATGGCTATGAGGTTAGAGATATGTTGTAGGAAGGGGGACCCCTTCCAGGGCCCCAAGAATGGGCTCTTGCCTAACCCTCGGAAAAGAATTGTCCAAGGAGACATGCTTGCTGACAAAGCAAGAGACTTTATTGGAAAGGGCCCCCTGGGTGGAGAGCAGTAGGGTAAGGAAGCCCAGGAGAACTGCTCTGCCTCGTGGCTAGCAGTCTCGGGTTTTATGGCGTTGGGATTAGTTTCTGGATTGTCTTTGGCCAATCATTCTGACGCAGGGTCCTTCCTGGTGGTGCACTCATTGCTCAGCCAAGATGGATGCCTGCGAGGATTGTAGGAGGTGATCGGACACTTGGTGTCTTCTTTTGACCTTTCCTGAATTCTTCCGATTGGTGGTGGCTTGTTAGTTCCATGTTCCTTACCAGGACCGCCTGTCATAGAATAACTCACACAAATGGTTGCTATGGTGCCTGGCCAGGATTTTTGGCGGTTTCAGTCAGTGTGCTTCCCCTAACAGCTAGATGGGCCCCTGGCTGGCCAGCTGATGTTTGTCAAGTGAAGTAAAATTGAAGCTTTGTTTTCACCCAGACACTTCAAGGACAAAGCTAGTGGCAGAAGCTGAGCTCTGCTGGAGTGTATAAATAAGGTGAGCACTCCTGAGATCAAGGAAAACTTCCCTGTCTACACATACTCAGGAAGGCTCCTTGAGGGGTCAGAAAGGGAGGCAGTGCAACCCCATAATAAGTGTGGACATACTCACAGGCCTCTGCAGTGGGATCCATTTTAACAAAAAGTTGCAAATGTATACTGGGGAGAAATCCTAGAGCAGATTAGGTGTGAAAAAAGAAACAAGATAATTGACCAAAGGTAAACAAAAACCTGGAAGGACTATTTTATATAAAGGATTTTTAAAAAAATATTTTTATTTATTTATTTGACTCATCAGGTCTCAGTTTTAGCAGGCCAGATCCTTTAGACTTTTAGAGGTCGCATGTGGAACCTTGTTCCCTGACCAGGGGCTAAACATAGGAACCCTTCATTGGGAGTGCAGAGTCCTAGCTACAGGACCACTCAGGTAAGTCCCTATAAAAGAGATTTAAATCACCTCTTGGGCTTTCCTGATGGTCCAGTGGCTAAGACTGCACTCCCAACGCAGGGGGCCCATATTCAATCCCTGGTCAGGGAACTAGGTCTGGCATACTACAACTAAGTTTCCACACCCTGCAACTGAAGATGGAAGATCTCACGTGCCGTTACTTAAGACTCAGTGCACCCAAATAAATTTAAAAAAATTTTAAATAAATCACCTCTTTACTGCACTCCACCTCATTAGAGAGGATGCCCATACATTTCTCTCTGTGTATTTCTACCTTGCTTTTTACTTGTGTGCTCTCACACTTGTAATGTGTCTCTAATGATGAAGTTTTTACAATTTTTGCCTCCTTGAAACATTTTTTGCTTTCAAACAGGAGAAAGAGCCAGGGCCACTTTGCTTCTAGCCTCAGCCCTTGGTGGTTTAGTAGCTAGGATTCCTGATTTTCATTGAGGCTACCCTTAGTTCCTGGGCAGGGAACTAAGATCTCTCTTCAGGACTGCTCACTGTAGTTCCTTCAAGATCAATTAGAACCAAAGAGGTTCAAGATAACAGAAGATTTAACATCCAGCAGACCTTAGACCTCATTACATACTCATTGTAATACATTTGTTGTTGTCTTCGTTCGGCCGTGTTGGACTGTTTGCAGTCCCATGAACTGCAGCACGCAAGGCTTCCTGGTCCTTCACTGTCTCCTGGACTTTGCTCAGACTCATGTCCATTGAGTCGGTGATACCATCCAACAATCTCACCTTCTGTTGCCCCTTTCTCCTCCTGCCCTCAACTTTTGCCAGCATCAGGGTTTTTTCCATATGCGATACCTTTTAGCATATGCTAAATGACACACCCACCCGTGGCATGACAGCTCTGAGGCCAACCATAAAAGGCCAAAAGCGGGTGGTGGCCCAATTCCTAGAAATCTCCGCCCCTTCCCTGAGCTAACTGGAATAATCCTCCCACTCAGCCTGAGTTCTGGCTGGGTTTGAGTTCCGGCCCCTGGGTTCAAGTCCCATTTGAGGTGCATGGTTTTTCAGTAGTACACTATCGTGACAGTTAATAAAGAGAGACCTCATTCAAAATGGAGTCTGGAAGTGAGAAGAGGGAGCTCTCACACCCTACCACTTACTATTACCAGCAGGAGGAAGAGTTTCTCCTTGCCCGGCAACAGCTCAGTCAATGACAAGCCACAGCACTCGACTCCCAGGGTCCCTCAATAGACTCTTTGTAACAGGCGCTCTGTATAAAGTAGGGGTCCTCTCCTTCTCTGTACTTACCTGTGGGTCACCATAGATTGCAGGCCACCGTAGATTGCTTGTCCTGAATTGCAATTCTTTGCTGTTTCAGAACAAACCTATTTGGATGGTAAAATAACTATTTTATTGTTTTAGGTTAACACTGTCATCATTTAAGTTCATACAAGACCCCTCTCCATTTGATTTTTTTCCCATCTTCATTCCTAGGCTCTCTCCCTCCTCCTTATAAGCATCACGCTAATGTATTTCTTTGTCCCTGAATATATATACATGTTTGTTTTGTGGATGTGTTTAATTTGCATGTAGAATTTAATTGTGCTGTAAGTGTAATTGTTTTATCACACGACACTTTAAGATTTATCCATGTTACAATAGATATGTCTAATTCATCACTTCTGTTGCACAGGCTTCTCTTAGGGATAAAGAAAACAGCTTCCCAATACCAAAAAGTTTTCATGAATATCCTCACACATGTTCCCTTTTGTTCCTGGCAATATTTTCTCATGATGATAGTTTTAAAATTAAAATGTGATTGAAACTTCCATGGAGGTCCAGTGGTTAAGATTCTGCACATCCATGGCCCGAGGCACAGTTCAATCCCTGTTAGAGAACTAAGATCCTTGCTTGTGGCGCCACTGAAAAAGGAGAAAGGTATGGGGGGCGGGGGAGAAACGGAGCAATACTTACCTAATTGATAAGGTATTTGTAAATATCAAATGAGTTGCTGCAGGGGAAGTGCCACTATAGCCTGGAAAGAACTGTGAAAAAACAATTTTATTGCTAGACTGTCTTTTAAGGTTGTTTTTTTTTTCTTCTCACAGCAAGCATTACGTTTATTTTAGCTAGACTTGAGAAAGTGAAAGTGAAGTCACTCAGTAATGTCAGACTCTTTGTGACCCCATGGACTGTAGCCTGCCAGGCTCCTCCATCCATAGGATTCTCCAGGCAAGAATACTGGAGTGGGTTGCCATTTCCTTCTCCAGGGAATCTTCCCAACATAGGGATCAGGGATCGAACTAGGGTCTCCCACACTGCAGGGAGACTCTTTACTGCCTGAGATTTGAGAGGAGGGGTGTAAAAATGTGGGTGTTAGGGACTTCCCCCACAGCCCACTGGTTAAGACTCCATTCTTCCACTGCAGGGAGTGCAGGTTCCCTCCCTGGTGGGGGAACTAACATCCCACATGCCTCATGGTATGGGAAGCAAAAAAAAAATGTGTGTAGTAAGGAGTGGGCAGTCCACCTCAGATGGACTCGGTATTGATTGGGTATCCTGAATGAGAAGGCCAGATGT
This sequence comes from Cephalophus harveyi, assembly GCA_006410635.1. Classification (NCBI taxonomy): domain Eukaryota; kingdom Metazoa; phylum Chordata; class Mammalia; order Artiodactyla; family Bovidae; genus Cephalophus; species Cephalophus harveyi. The sequence goes on along the minus strand of SJYT01019902.1, from coordinate 177,703 downwards.
AAGGAGGGTCAGACTAGCGAGGTTTAGAGCAGGAAGTATGAGGCCCTGCCCTTTTATCTTCTCAACCTCTGTAGGCTTCATGAGATAAGAGGTCAGGCCTTTTTATTTATTTTTCATTTATCGTTGTTATTTCTTACAGTGTTTGAAATGTTTGGGGACAACAGAGGATGAGATAGTTGGATGGCATCACCATCTCAATGGACGTGAGTCTGAGCAAACTCTGGGAGTTGGTGATGGACAGGGGAGCCTGGCATGCTGCCATTCATGGGGCCAAAAAGAGTCAGACACAACTGAGTGACTGAACTGAACTGAGCTGAACAATGTTTGAAAGAGGCTCAGAGTAGGTACTCACTAAATGCATGTTGATTCCTGGAGAGAACCCAGATTACATCAGCCTGAACTCCAGGCAGTAACCCTTTTCCATGTCCCAGTCGCTGGTAAGCTAGAGTGTGCATTCATCCTCCCAGTTTGTCCACCTACTCCTTCTCTGGGAATCTCCCTCTATCCCCACCCACTGATACCTCTTCTCCCCCCTTACTCTCTAAATCTTCCACTCATCCTTCAACTTTCTACCCAGAGGTCACCTTCTCCGGGTGGTGACCTCTGGATAGAAAGTCTCCTCAAGAGTAAGCTGGGTACTGTTTCCCTAGTGTTTAGCACTGATAATAACAGTTATGTCAGTAGTGAGTGCTTAGTCTTGTCCGATTCTTTGTGAGCCCGTGGACTGTAGCCCGTCAGGCTCCTCCAGTCCATGGGATTTCCCAGGCAAGAATGCTGGAGTGGGTTGCCATTTCCTTCTCAAGGGGATCTGCCCGACCCAGGGATCGAACCCGTGTCTCTTGTGTCTCCTGTCTTGGCAGCCAGATTCTTTACCGCTAGCCCCACCTGGAAAGCCCCATCAGCTATGTGTCAGACAGTGAATTTTATTTCTTTTACTTAAAAAAATTTAGGCAGTGAATTTTGACATAACATCTTTTGGGTCTTCTAGGAGAATCATTTACTCCCATTTTGCAGACAGGCAGACTGAGGCTCACAGAATTTGCATAGCTAGCAAGTGATGGAACTTGAATTCACACCTGAGTCTGTCTGACTTTTAAGACAGCTGCTTTTACTACCCCAGACTGCCGCCATATCACAGGAGCATGGATGTTTACCAGGTTTCCTTCTACTAGATTGCACATTTCCTGTAAAACGCTATTGTGGACACTTTTAGCACATGTCTGGCACATAGTAGATGCTCAGGGAATGTCTGTGAAAGGCTGGTGGGCTGGTGTGTGGGGCCAAAAAATAGACCCCTGCTTGCTGAATTCTGGCCTAAGAATCTGGACACTTTTAAACCTTTGACAAGAATCTTGCCTTCTCTGAGTCAAGACTGGGGGAGAAGGTGCAGAACCAGAACCAGAACCCTCTGAGGATTCTTCTCACCCCAGCCCTTACCTTGGCACTGGCGACTCTGCTGATGTCACCTGCAAAAAGCGCCAATGCTCTGGCAGTGTGAACAAGCCCTGGAGAGTGGATGCTAGATCGGGTCATTGGGCAGCTCACTCCTGCCACCTGGTGGTACTGAGCAAACTTGAACCCTCTTCTTTCAGACCTTAGGATCTACAAGTCTGAAAAAGTCTAAAAGATATTTGCACTGCCCTTATCACCAAAGGTCTTTCTTTCTCTGGAATCCCTTCTCATTTTCAGAACACACTGTGCTGAGTTGGACGGAGTTAAGACTTTAAAGATCCTAAGATCCAAAAAGATTACGGTACGGTGTACATCTCTAGCAAAATGGCTTCAAGATACAAAAAAAATACTAAGTACAAGTAAGGATGTGACACAAAATTCTGACTTCTCTTTTGATGACTACTTTAATGCTTTTATTTTTAAAACGATAAATTATCTCAAAATTTCCATTTATTTTAGTGTCCCTGCTTTGCTGCCCTGTGTACTAAGCACTACTGGGTACTGCTAGGTACTAAGGTAGCACACCACAGACCCTGCTTCAGAAAAGAGAATCTTCCTAAAGGGTAGCACACCATGGACCCCGCCTTGGAAAAAAGGCTAATTTAAGCCTGTGAGCTACTCATGGGTGAGGGGTTTTGTATTTTATACATATTTGTCTTTCCTGGGACCCCACAGTCCCTGGGAGGTGATAGGTCTGTGCGCTCAATTGCTCAGTCATGTCTGACTCTTTGTGACCCCATGAACTGTAGCCCACCAGGATCCTCTGTCCATGGAATTTTCCTGGCAAGAATATTGGAGCAGGTTCCCATTTCTTACTCTGAGGAGTCTTCTGGACCCAGGGATCGAACCCAAATCTCTTGTGTCTCCTACAATGGCAGGCAGATTCTCTACCACTGTGCCACCCGGGAAGCCCCAGGATATAATAAAAGATACTAACTAGTGATTTTTTTTTTTATCTTTAACTGAAATGCCACCTTGGCTGGCCTGTTGTCAGGACACTTGGAAGACCATCTCTACGTGGTCACAGTCTATCTGGGTGTTTAATACCTACCTGCCTGTCTCTCTGCATCTTTAGTTTTTCTCTTTGCAACTCAGAACCCTCCTTCCCCACTCCAAGAAACCTGATCTCAGTTCCAAGAAAGGATTTCAAAGCCCTAGAACTTTAGAGCTAGAAGGACCCAAGATATTAATAATCCCCACCATTTGTTGAATACAATTTTTTTCTAGTGCATTTTATTAAGAATAGTCATTTTTCAGGGACTTCCCTGGTGGTCCGGTGGTTAAGAATCCGCCTTGCAATGCAGAGGACACTGGTTCGATCCCTGGCCTGGGAAGATTCCATGTGCCAATGCGCAACTAAGCCTGGGTACCCCAACTGCCTGAGTGTTCTGGAGGCCGTGTGCCACAACTAGAGAGTCTAAGAGCTGCAGCTAACCACCCAGTGCAGCCAGATAAAGTTTGTTGTTTTTTTTTTTTTTTTAAAGAATAGGCATGGGGTGGGGACAAAAAAAAGAAAGAATAATCATTTGGGGGGACTTTTCCTGGTGGTCCAGTGGTTCAGATTCTGAATTTTCCAGTGCAAGGGGTGCAGGTTTGATCCCTGGTCAGGGACCTAAGATCCCACATTCTGCACAATGCAGTCAAAAAGTTTTTTTTTAAAACTATCATTTTGCTTTTTAAAAAAAATTGGGGGGAGAATTTTTTTTCTTCAAAAATGTTTTTAATAATAGCCATTTTTAATTTTGTCAAATGTCTTCTTTCGTTCAGTTCAGGTCAGTCGCTCAGTCCTGTCCCACTCTTTGCAACCTCATGAATCGCAGCACGCCAGGCCTCCCTGTCCATCACCAACTCCTGGAGTTCACCCAAACTCATGTGCATCGAGTTGGTGATACCACCATCCAGCCATTTCATCCTCTGTCGTCCCCTTCTCCTCCTGCCTCTAATCCTTCCCAGCATCAGGGTCTTTTCCAGGGAGTCAGCTCTTTGCATGAGGTGGCCAAAGTATTGGAGTTTCAGCCTCAGCATTAGTCCTTCCAATTAACACCCAGGACTGGTCTCCTTTAGGATGGACTGGTTGGATCTCCTTGCAGTCCAAGGGACTCGCAAGAGTCTTCAGCACCACAGTTCAAAAGCATCAATTCTTCGGCGTTCAGCTTTCTTTATAGTCCAACTCTCACATCCATACATGACCACAGGAAAAACCATAGCCTTGACTAGATGGACCTTAGTCGGCAAAGTAATGTCTCTGCTTTTCAATATGCTATCTAGGTTGGTCATAACTTTCCTTCCAAGGAGTAAGCGTCTTTTAATTTCATGGCTGCAGTCACCATCTGCAGTGATTTTGGAGCCCCAAAAAATAAAGTCTGATACTGTTTCCACTGTTTCCCTATCTATTTCCCATGAAGTGATGGGACCAGATGCCATGATCTTAATTTTTCTGAATGTTGAGCTTTAAGCCAGCTTTTTTACTCTCCTCTTTCACTTTCATCAAGAGGCTTTTTAGTTCCTCTTCACTTTCTGCCATAAGGGTGGTGTCATCTGCATATCTGAGGTTATTGATATTTCTCCTGGCAATCTTGATTCCAGTTTGTGGAGAAGAGAATGGCAAACCACTTCAGCATTCTTGCCTTGAGAACCCCATGAACAGTATGAAAAGGCAAAATGATAGGATACTGAAAGATGAACTCCCCAGGTAGGTAGGTGCCCAATATGCTACAGGAGATCAGTGGAAAAATAACTCCAGAAAGAATGAAGGGAAGGAGCCAAAGCAAAAACAATACCCAGCTGTGGATGTAACTGGTGATAGAGCAAGGTCCAATGCTGTAAAGAGCAATAGTGCATAGGAACCTGGAATGTTAGGTCCATGAATTAAGGCAAATTGGAAGTGGTCAAACAGGAGATGGCAAGAGTGAACATCAACATTCTAGGAATCAGCGAACTAAAATGGACTGGAATGGGTGAATTTAACTCAGATGACCATTATATCTACTACTGTATGTCCATTTCTAACTGTTGCTTCCTGACCTGCATACAGATTTCTCAAGAGGCAGGTCAGGTGGTCTGGTATTCCCATCTCTTTCAGAATTTTCCACAGTTTATTGTGATCCACACAGTCAAAGGCTTTGGCATAGTCAGTAAAGCAGAAATAGATGTTTTTCTGGAACTCTCTTGCTTTTTCCATGATCCAGCGGATGTTGGCAATTTGATCTCTGGTTCCTCTGCCTTTTCTAAAACCAGCTTGAACATCAGGAAGTTCACGGTTCACGTATTGCTGAAGCCTGGCTTGGAGAATTTTGAGCATTACTTTACTAGCATGTGAGATGAGTGCAGTTGTGTGGTAGTTTGAGCATTCTTTGGCATTGCCTTTCTTTGGAACTGGAATGAAAACTGACCTTTTCCAGTCCTGTGGCCACTGCTGAGTTTTCCAAATTTGCTGGCATATTGAGTGCAGCACTTTCACAGCATCATCTTTCAGGATTGAAACAGCTCAACTGGAATGCCATCACCTCCACTAGCTTTGTTTAAAAGCCACTGATGCCTCTGTTGTCTGTTGAATACAGCATATATGTTCACCATGGTATTTGGTATCACCCAGTCTGACACATACCAGCATCACCTATCCCTCCACTGCCCCCATTTCTCCAGGACCAGGGACACTGGATCTCCTCCAGGTGTTCCTCCAAAACAGGATGATTTTCCACACTGCTGAGACTCGGCCCTGCCTGCTTCTACCATCTATAATTCACTAGCCCCCATCTCTGTGTTTCACAGCCTTGTTGTCTTTATGAGCTGATGTTCTGAGAGTCGTTCAACCTAGTCATCATGGCCTCAACACTTCTTCCATAAAGGGATGCCTTTGTGGGGCAGTGCTGTGGATCTGGATTTAGGAGTCAGGACCTTACATGCTTACTGTTTAGCAGAGGAAATTCTCTCTGAGCACTGGTTTTCTAAACTGTAAAAGACACTCTTTTCTCCCTTCTCACAAGATTGTTCTGGGGAAACATTTTTTTCTATTGCTGCTGTAACCAATTGTCACAAACTTGCTGATTTAAAACAACAAGGTTTGTTATCTTATAGTAGAAGTTCAGCTGGGATTTCAGTGACCTAAAATCAAGGTTTGGCAGGGCTGTTTCTTTCTGGAGGATTAGGGGAACAGTCCGTTTCTTTCCCTTTGCCATCTTCTAAAGGCCTCTCTGGGAACTTTGCACATAACTTTACATTTCAGAATCAACAGGAGTGTCCTGGCGTGCCATCCTTTCTCTCTGCCATTGTCTCATTCTGTCATATCTCTCTGACCTCAAATGGGTAAGGTTTTTCCACTTTTAGAGACTCATGTGATTAGATTGAATCTGCTAGAATCCAGAGTAATCTCCCCATCTTGAGGTCCTTAATGTTAATTATATCTGCAAATCTTCTTTTGTGATAAAAGGCAGTATATACACAGTTTCCAAGGATTGGGGCATGGACATTTTTGGAAGACATTATTCTATTCTACCTACCATAGGCGCAAAATGATGCTTCGGCATGAGTAGTTATCAGTGATATAGTGAAGAGCCAAAATTTGCTTGAGAGGTTTATCTGTTCATCCTCTAAAATATCTGGCACTTCTTGCCACCTCACATGATTTTTCTTTTGAGGAATATGAAAGTTCAGAATTCTGTTTGTATGATTGTGCTTAGACATTTAAAAGTTTTTATTTTTTCTCTGAAAACAATCTGAAAGATTTTAGCTAATAGCCAGAGATGATAATGAATTGAAAGGGTAATTTTAATTATCTTATTTGCCACAACTTACATTCAGCCTCATAAACTAAAGAATTTCATTTTGTTCTATTACTAAAAATAATTCGAGTGAGCAAGTGCTCAGATACGTATGATTGCTAGTTCAGGATATGGAAACACTTGGGGCTGTACTCATGTAAAGGGAGGGTTCTCCTGAAGGCTTGTGGAAGGTGAGTGGATGACGGCTGTTCTTTCTGTAAGAGTAGCAAAAGTAGGCTGTTTCTCCTACTTTTAACTACAAGACTGCCTGAGGGAAGATTCTGAAATGCACATTTGTGTGATGCACTAGCTATTCCTTTCCCCGTTGTGGGTTAAATTACAAATTAATGGGAAACTCACATAACTATGTTTTGTAGGTATTCAATAGACTGAATTTGATCACATCAGTTTTCCTTTCCTATAATGCATGCATCTTTAAAATAAGGAATTACCATAATAATTTTATTGAATGAAAAATAGGAAGACTCTTCTAAGGTAAATTCAAGAAGTGTAAAGTGTTATTGAAATAATTAATGTACATAACATTTTAACAAAGATTAATTCTTTTATGATACTAATTGTTTTTTAAATTATAGCCTTTGCTTCATTAGAATGATGAAGAATTTTCTGTGAACATATGTAAGGGGAGGGGGGAGATGAACTCCAAAATACATTTTAGTTCATTGACCATTATGTTCACAAAATTCCAAGACGGAGATTTTTTTCCCTTAGTATTTTGGTGCTCAAAATGATAGGCTAGGCTTTAAGTTTCGTTTTTCCATCAATCTTCTCTTGACCCCAGTTTCTTCATCAGAGTGATCAGAAAAATGATTTTGAATTGACTTCCACATCTTTAATCCCTGGTAGCTCAAAGGTAAGGAATCCACCTGCAATGGAGGAGACCCTGGTTTGATTCCTGGGCCAGGAAGATCTTCTAGAGAAGGGATAGGCTACCCACTCCAGTATTCTTGGGCTTCCCTGGTGGCTCAGCTGGTGAAGAATCCACCTGCAATGTGGGAGACCTGGGTTCAATCCCTGGGTTGGGAAGATCCCCTGGAGAGTGAATGACTACCCACTCCAGTACTCTGGCCTGGAGAATTCCATGGACTGTATAGTCCATGGGGTTGCAAAGAGTCAGACACGACTGAGCGCCTTTCACTTTACCACTTTCCTTTCCACATCTTGGTACTTGGGCAGAGCTCATTTAGACCAGTTCTTGTACATGAATGTCTACTATTAAGCAGTTAATTAGTACATCTGTATTTTTTAAATGACTTGTGCTTTTTAAAGTACTTTGTTCATACAGTAATTTCAAAGGTGTGTTAAGTAATTACACTTATTACTTATAAGCACCGAGGATTTTGTTTCTTTTAAAGCATGCATGTATACCTCAAATGCTATCACAAATACTTAGTCCCTGTTGTACATTTATTATTAATTGAATATAAAGTGGCCTAACCTAGTGGCTCAATGGTAAAGAATCTACCTTCCAATGCAAGAGACAGACACCAGTTTGATCCTTGGCTTGGGAGGATCCCCTGGAGAAGGAAATGGCAACTCATTTGAGTATTCTTGCCTGGGAAATCCCATAGACAGAGGAGCCTGGAAGGCTACAGTCCATGTGGTTCCAAAAGAGTTGGACAACAACAATATATAAACAACTTTATATCTACAATTCTATATGTGTCTTTTGTTCATAGTAGATTGAGGGGTGATACTAGATTTAAAATATTCTAGCATAATTCTGCTGAACATCTAATAAGCACAACCAAATCTTAACTTACAATACATTGCTTGGCTCTTCAAGGTATTCTTCTTGTTATATGGGCTTGTGATCTAAGATCAGTGTGGCAACATTGCACAAGGAGAGGGAAAAATAAAAGGAAATCTACTCCCATGGTTGACATTATATAACCTCAGAGCATAACTCTCCCTGCAAAGCATCCTATTCTATGTGCAGGTATTAGAAAATGAAGTGTGAATAACAGGCAAATTGATGAAATGTTCTGATGAGAAAATGAGGTACAAACTCAGGTTCTAAACTTCAGCAGATAGTGAAGGGATGGTGGTCTAGTTATTAAGGCAGGATATTGTGAAGAATAGAAGGTAAAATGGCCGAGCCCACTGATACACAGTTACTACTGTGTTTGAGTATCTATTGCACGGCTACAACACCTCTAGAAATGGATGAGTCTAATCTGAGAAAAATGTTTCAAACAAGAAGCGATAGTGCCAGGAGATGAGGTTTGCTTGACATTGAAGCACCTGCTCTTTCCTCTTTCAAAGTAAATGGATTTTGCAATGTGGAGGTCATTACAAAGAATCAAAGGATGCTCTTGAAACTCAAGATAGAAGAGGCTGCTGGTGGCACAAGACTCTTTTTAGGAGAGATGTGGGGTTAGATATAGAAGCACCATTGCAATGAATCAAAGCAAATGTTTTATGCATGTCTATCCATAGTCCAGGTTCTCTCACTAAGGAGATGGGATGAGGTTTCCATTTTCTGCTAGTATGATTGGTTTGATATCCTGAACAATGCTTCTTATTCATACAGTAAGATGCTAGATAGAAATATTTCTAAATATTTTTGAAATGCACTGCTGGAACAATGCACATGTAGTCACAGAAACGAAGTGAAGTGTATTGATATAAAATGGGACTTGTAAGCATGGGAGTTGCATGAGCACCAAGATTGCTTTCATCCTGCAGGTTTATACAGAAAATCATGACCTGCAGTCTCTGAAGTCTGCATGAGGCACAGAGCATAGGAGTTAAGACCTAGAGCTGTACAGACGCAGGGGAAGTAATATGAGATCTCAACAAAAAGCTGAAAACCCAAAAGACTGCTTTGCTATATGACAGTGAAGGGGAACCAAGCCCTGTTACGTAGCAGGTGATAACAAAGAAGCTTCCCTATCTCAGTCTTGAAGTAGGAAAAGGGAAACAGGTGCACTTTGAGAATCAAAACCACAAACTTTGTGCAGCTGAGAATTGTGATCACACAAAGCTTCATGTCACTTTCAAATCCAAATTACATGACCTATTTGAAGAGGGGAGCAAATTCTGAGGGGAAAATGTAATTTAAAAGTATCCTTGGTTTGGTGTCCCTGCCACTCAACAAGAATAAAACATATAGTTCCTTCTGTAGAGATCCAGCTTTATCCAGGTTTCAAAGAATTTCTATAGATCCCATTAAAGGAATAGGCAGTTTACAGAAAACACCAAGTAAGCAAAACAACATAACTGAAAATGTACAGGAACAAACAAGAGAAGCACATTGATAGAGACTTCAGATACTGGCAATAACAAAATATGAAATAGATATTGACTTTTCAAATGTGATTTTTGGCCGTGCTGGGTCTTCATGACTGCTTAAGGGCTTTCTCTAGTTGCAGAGAGCAGGGGCTCCTCTCTGCTTGGAGTGTGCGGGCTCCTCGCTGTGCTGGCTTCTCTTGTTGTTGAGCACAGGCTCTAGGGTGTGCTGGCCTCAGTAGTTGTGGCCCTTCGGCTCTAGAGCACAGGCTCAATAGCGGTGGCCCATGGGCTTGGTTGTGCTGTGGCATTTGGGATCTTCCTGGCACCCCACTCCAGTACTCTTGCCTGGAAAATCCCATGGACGGAGGAGCCTGGTAGGCTGCAGTCCATGGGGTCGCTAAGAGTCGGACACGACTGAGCATCTTCACTTTCACTTTTCACTTTCATGCATTGGAGAAGGAAATGGCAACCTGCTCCAGTATTCTTGCCTGGAGAATCCCAGGGACAGGGGAGCCTGGTGGGCTGCCGTCTATGGGGTCGCACAGAGTCGGACACGACTGAAGCGACTTAGCAGCACGAGACCAGGAGCTGAACCCATGTCTTCTGCATTGGCAGGAGGATTCTTGATCACTGAGTTGCCAGGGAAGCCCTGCTTTGACTTTTTTAACAAGAGAGAGGAAGCTATAAAGTACAACCAAGCAGACCAAAAGGGGTAAAATTTAAATATAATAATTGGAATTTAAACTGTAATAATGAATTACAGCAGATTAGACAAAGATAAAGATATGAAATTGTGTCCAGGAATATTGTTTCAAAGTAATAATGCAAATGAAGTCTAGAGATACAGGATGAAAAATAGGAAAGAAAGATGAAAAGAGAAGCAGAATCAAGTGAAAGACTCTCTCCTATGATTGTTTCAGAGTTTTAAAGGCACTAATCAGGGGAAATGAATAAACTTTTAATAGAATTTTTGAAATACTCTGATCCTAAAATCCACTAATTCTAAATAATTCCAATGTTAATAAATATATATTTCAACTAGCTATGTCATAGTAAACCTATAAAATCTAAGTACAAAGAGAAGCTCTCACAAACCTCCAGAAAAAAATCATATGATGTAAAAATAGTAATAACTGCAGTTCAGTTCAGTCGCTCAGTCATGTCTGACTCTTTGCTACCCCATGAATCTCAACAAACCAGGCCTCCCTGTCCATCACCACCTCCCAGAGTTCACACAAACTCACGTCCATCTAGTCAGTGATGGCATCCAGCCATCTCATCTTCTGTCATCACCTTCTCCTCCTGCCCCCAACCCTCCCAGCATCAGAGTCTTTTCCAATGAGTCAACACTTCGCATGAGGTGGCCAAAGTATTGGAGTTTCAGCTTTAGCATCAGTCCTTCCAATGAGCACCCAGGAATGATCTTTAGAATGGACTGGTTGGATCTCCTTGCAGTCCAAGGGACTCTCAAGAGTCTTCTCCAACACCACAGTTCAAAAGCATCCGTTCTTCGGTGCTCAGCTTTCTTCACAGTCCAACTCTTACATCCATACATGACTACAGGAAAAACCATAACCTTGACTAGACGGACCTTCGTTGGCAAAGTAATGTCTCTGCTTTTCAATATGCTATCTAGGTTGGTCATAACTTTCCTTCCAAGGAGGAAGCATCTTTTTATTTCATGGCTGCAGTCACCATTTGCAGTGATTTTGGAGCCCAAAAAATAAAGTCTGACACTGTTTCCCCATCTCTTTCCCATGAAGTGATGGGGCCAGATGCCATGATCTTCGTTTTCTGAATGTTGAGCTTTAAGCCAACTTTTTCACTCTCCTCTTTCACTTTCATCAAGAGGCTTTTGAGTTCCTCTTCACTTTCTGCCATAAGGGTGGTGTCATCTGCATATCTGAGGTTATTGATATTTCTCCCAACAATCTTAATTCCAGCTTGTGCTTCTTCCAGACCAGCGTTTCTCATGATATACTCTGCATTGAAGTTAAATAAGCAGGGTGACAATATGCAGCCTTGATGTACTCCTTTTCCTATTTGGAACCAGTCTGTTGTTCCATGTTCATTTCTAACTGTTGCTTCCTGACCTGCATACAGATTTCTCAAGAGGCAGGTCAGGTGGTCTGGTATTCCCATCTCTTTCAGAATTTTCCACAGTTTATTGTGATCCACATAGCCAAAGACTTTGGCATAGTCAATAAAGTAGAAATAGATGTTTTTCTGGAACTCTTTTGCTTTTTCCATGATCCAGCAGATGTTGGCAATTTGATCTCTGGTTCCTCTGCCTTTTCTAAAACCAGCTTGAAGTGATGTTAAACTTTTCCATACAATAATGTAAACAAGAAGACAATGAAACTGTGCCTTTAGTCTACTGAGAAATAATCATTATGTACCCATAATTCACTATCCACAAAAACTGTCTTGCTAGCATTAGGTCAAAATGAAGACCTTTTAAACAACCAAATAAGAGAATTTCTACTCACTAGAGGAAAGTCTTAAGGAAATGCTTCAGATGGCAGGATTTTAATCATCATCATATGGTCTGAATTTTAAGAATAGTGTGAATACAGATATGTGTAAATATTGACTAAATTAATGAAATATTGCATGAACAAAAACTAGTACTAATCTCTAATTCATGAAGTGGGGAGAGTAAGAAAATGACAGAATTAGCACATTTGTTGGAAAGAGGTGATAGGAGGTCTTGCTTACCTAAGATCTTAGCATCATCTGATGGAAGGTAAAGGTATTAATAAATTTTAAATGATGGCAAAAAAGTATGCATTATGAAACAGCAAAGGTAATTTTTAAAAGAATAAACTTTCTAAATAAATAGAATTTAAAAATGAAATGGAGGAAACGCTATTGTTTCCAAATAGAAACAATGATGAACTGTGGGTGCTATTTGAAAGATAGCAATAACACACTGGTTTTCTTCTAGTGTATGTTGATTACTCACTCTCTGAAATTTTCATTTCTTTCTGTATCATATTTTCTATAATATTTATTGTTCATGGACAGCTGTTATGTTATTAAGTGTTCTACTTTCACCTGAAGTAATTTCCCCAATCTAGAAAATCTTCACTCCTCGTTTGTTATAATATAAAATAGATGTCAGAGGGCATCCCTCTGAGACGATCATCCATCAATTGTTGAACCATTTTATAAAGATACTGCTTTTAGAAAATGGTGAAAGTCTTCTTATTTTTAGGGGACTGGAGAGGGTAACAATGCTCTATATATTGATTTCTGCTTCTTCCTTTTCTTCTGTGGTGGTTTTTTTTCTATTTCATTATAAAACCCCAAACAGTGGGAGTTTTAAAAAATGAGAGGCTTTGACAAATGTAGTTAGGGTGCAACGCAAGCTAATGATTATGAATGTTAAGAAGTCCCACAGGAAGAACTTGGAAGTATTTGTATATCACACGTGTGTGTGTGCGCGCGTGTGCGCGTGTGCATGCATGCGTGCATGCGCTCAGTTGTGTCTGACTCCTTACAACCCCACAAACTGTAGCCCTCCAGGCTGCTCTGTCCATGGGATTGTCCCAGGCAAGGATACTGGAGTGAGTTGCCTTTTCCTCCTCCAGGGGATTTTCCAGACCCAGGGACCAAACCCATGGCTCCTTCGGCTCCTACACTGTTAGGCAGATTCTTTACCACTGAGTCACCTGGGAAGCATTTTATCTTGTTTTCTCATTAAATGGACATTGCAATTCAGTCCAATTTCCTGCTAAGCACTGCTTCTATCCTTAAATCTTGATATTTGAATGATTAAAAGCAGATAGTAACATGTTGTAACAAAATAAGTGCTGTAAGACAATAGTACAAGCTAACATATGCCTCATCTCATCATGAACATCTATCATTCCACTGTCGTCACCTCTGTCTCTAGTCAGCTTTTGATTGTACTTAATACGATTTCTCGTTAAGGCCCCTGACTGCCTTCCTTCTCAGGTGAGTGGAATTCTCTGAAACGGAAGCCGGGTGATGAATCAGACCCCTTGGCTCTGATAGTGAACTAGTAGAGTCCAGCTGTCTAAACAGCTCTTCCTGTTCACTGGAGTCATTGTGTTTCCCTCCAGGGCGATAATTGCTCAGACCACATTGTGGCTCAACAGTGCTTTGTCAGGGGAAGGAATTGCATATTTTAGTGTTGTGATAAAATGCAAGAAGGCATGCTGCTGTAATGTGGTTGACCCCATCTTGTGTACAGCTATGAACATTTGTATTTATGACAGCTATTTCGCACTTGTATATGTGGGAAATGGTGAAATGTTTATGTGCACATATACTAGAATTTGTGAATTTTCCATATTCTGTTAGGGAAAAAGGACACTTGTCTAATTTCAAACATTTGTTTGAACAGTGTCAACCTGGGAGGGAGGCAAAGTGGTTGAGTCCTCACTCTGCAAAGATAATATACATGTTAATTCGTGCTGATATTTTGAACAAGGCACAGCTGCTAGATAACCATGTGATCCTTCTATCTCACAGAGGGTGCTGCAATTTCACGCAGCCAGTCATGGAGCAATAGAAAGAAAGTTTCCATTTCAGAAATTCATAATGAATGGAAAATAAGGAAGGGGGTGACTCACTTATGAGTGCTAAAAGAAAGTCCATCACATTTGATGATCAAGATGTCCAGAGTTCTGTGTGTTGCTCATTGATACCCAAAGAATCTACATGGAACAGTATTTGCTCAAACTATCAAATTGCAGCTATCACTATAGCCATAGTCAGTGACAGGATGCTTGCATTAAAATTTACGTGTCCTTGACTTTAGAAATCCAGCAGTCTCTCTTCTGTTTTCCCTTTATCTACCCATGTCACAAATAGCCCATGGTGCTGGTTTCTTTTGGACATCATTTTCTTGTTCATTCTGCCGCTCTTCGAAGCCTTTAATAAGCATAAAGGAGCATCATCATCTTTCTTTGGAAGCTCTTCTTCACTGGACAAATGGTATAGAAGAAAGTGTTCATTTCATATATCTAATTAAGTCATCCTTTATAAGGGTACTTAACACCTTGGAGTGTCAACAATGATACTCTGTTCCCAGCAAGCCCATTGGCAAGAAGGAAACTTTGGTCTTTAAGCTCTGAGTTGATCATCTGGGCAAAATATTTTGAAGGTAGTGAGATGTTAACTATGGTAAAAATCCAGAAGGTCTTCACCCACAGATACAGGTCACAGATTTGTCTTGGGAAAACTGCATTGGTTTCTGATGAAGGGTAATTTTCTTTCACTTATTTCTGTGAAAAATGAAATAGCTTAGAGAGTCCCTTGCATGTCTACGTATAATTCATAACCTGGTTAAAGAATGCAAGGCAGTTTGGTCAGTCTTCAATGTAACCAGCCACTTTGCCATTTCAGAGCCCGTTTAAAGGTAACCCAGGAACAAGATGGAAACTGATAATCATTAATATTTTTGTGCAATTTCAACCCCAATACCAGAAAAATACAAAAGGAAAAAAAAAAACCATAGAGTCCTAAATCTAATGGCTGCATACCAAAAACATTCCCCACCTCCCCACCCCCCACGCCCACCAAGAGTTCAGCATGGGTATTAAGAGTATATTGTCTTGGACTTCAGAAAACCTTGGTTGAAAAATCTCTCCTTTAATGTTTAGTCTTGTACCATTTACTTGAAATATCTGTACCTCAGTTTCTTCCTCTAGGCAACAGCTTAATAGTGTACATTTTAGGATTCTTTAGGAGGTAAATTGAAGGTAAGTATTCCAAATTCCTGATACATTTTAAACACTAATAAGCATTAGCAAACAGAATTTATGTGTGGATGTGTCAGGAGGATAGAATTCATCTTCACATTACTTTTGCCATAATGTCGTTCCTCCTGGGATAAACATGTCTCATTAGCATTCTTTTCTTGATAAAAGGTTGCATGAGAAACAATACACAGCAGGGTATAAAAGCAACAAATTCTCTTAGAAATAAGCGATAAAATCTTGTGCCTGAGTTCTCCCATGCTTTTCTCTTAGGTCATAACTGAGTGGACTTCTTTTCTCAAAGAATTATTTTCCATGCCCCGATCAAGTTGGTCATCCAGAAAATCCAGTTCATGATCAAGATGGAATTCTGAGCTAATGTTTATTTGCCTCAGTTATGCTATAGTCAACTAACCATAGGGACTAACACACTCTGTGAATCTCTGCCCTCAAGCCTGAGTTGCTGTTGCATACCCTTTTAGAAAATGCCCCACTGACAGAGACCTTAACTGATGGAGCCAGGGTCCAGGTCTATGGTGATGATTTGCTTTAGGCATCAGGCTGCCAGAACTTCCTTCAGCTCTTATGGTCTCAGTTTGGAACTCGCCTGGCATATCACCTAGAATTAATTTATTCATCCAGTATTTTCAAAACAGTGAGTTTTTCTCTTGGAATATACCAAGTTTAATTGGGATCTTCATGATTATAAAATTAGAAGTTATTAGGGTAATTGAAATTTCCTTAATTTTCCTGGGCCATTTATGCCAGTCTCTTTGAGATAAATTGGGACAAAATGTGATTTATGTAAGGCCTAGAGTTCTTCTTTTATTTATTGGTTATGAGAGAAAATGATGTGCAATATTGTCAGTGTTAAAACCTAGCATTCACCTTAAAGCCCTTGCCTCTGTGCGCCTGACATAGGTTCACTCATTTAATTCTCAAACTGTCTTATGAAGCAGAGGCTACTGTGATCATCTTCTTAAAGCTTATAAAAATCTAAGGATAGATAGAGGAATTAAAATGGTCGGTCACACAGTTGCTAAACAGCAAAGCTGGCAGCATATCCCCAGAGGCAGCCCTCACACAACTCTGCACATTTGCATATTTGCATTACTTAGTTGCTTCCCTGCTTCAAAAGGAAATGAGGGATCAGACCTTGTGTCATGCGTTGGATCTTTATTCATTCATTCTTTTTTTTTTTTTGGTGGAAGCACCAGGTCAATGCAAATATCCAATGATTAAAGTCACGATTTTGTAAAAGGCTTTATTTTTTTAGCTTCTTGTTTCATTGTATTCAGGGAACCGTGAAAAGCAGAATAATAACTCAAAACTAACAATATAAAATTAACAAGACTGGAAGCTTGCAGAGATTAAGAACATAATTTTGAACCAGTTATACCTTTAAGCAAGCAATTTAACCTCTCTGGGCACCAATTTTCTCAACTGTAAACTAGAAAAAAATAATAATTCCCCCTACTTAGGATTGTTTCAAAATGGAAATGAAACCATGCAAATGCAGTAGGTATGAATCCCAGGTGTGAATTGTGGAAGTGAAAGTGTTAATCACTCAGTTGTGCCTCTATCCATGGAATTCTCCAGGCAAGAATACTAGAGTGGGTAGTGATTCTCTTCTCCAGGGAATCATCATGACCCAGGGATCAAACCCAAGTCTCCCACATTGTGGGCAGATTCTTTACCATCTGAGCCACCAGGGAAGCCCTACTCTTTCAGTTCAGTCACTCAGTTGTGTCTGACTCTTTGCGACCCCATGGACTGTCACACACCAGGCTTCCCTGTCCATTACCAACACCCGGAGTTTGCTCAAACTCATGTTAATCGAGTCGGTGATGCCATCCAACCATCTCATCCTCTGTTGTCCCCTTCTCCTCCTGCCTTCAGTCTTTCCCAGCCTCAGGGTCTTTTCCAGTGAGTCAGTTCTTCCCATCCGGTGGCCAAAGTATTGGAGCTTCAGCATCAGTCCTTCCAGTGAGTATTCAGGACTGATTTCATTTAGGATCAACTGATTTGATATCCTTGCTGTCCAAGGGACTCTCAAGAGTCCTCTCCAACACCACAGTTCAAAAACATCAATTCTGTGGCACTCAGCTTTCTTTATAGTCCAGCTCTCACATCCATACATGACTACTGGAAAAACCATAGCTTTGACTATATGGACCTTTGTTGGTAAGGTAATGTCTCTGCTTTTTTAATATGCTGTCTAGATTTGTCATAGCTATTTTTCTAAGGAGCAAGTGTCTTTTAATTTCAAGGCTGAAGTCACCATCTACAGTGATTTTGGAGCCCAAGAAAATAAAGTCTGTCACTGTTTCCACTGTTTCCCCATCTATTTGCCATGAAGTGATGGGACCAGATGCCATGATCTTCGTTTTCTGAATGTTGAGTTTTAAGCCGGCTTTTTCACTTTCATCAGGAGGCTCTTTAGTTCCTCTTCACTTCCTGCCATAAGTGTGGTGTCCTCTGCATATCTGAGGTTATTGATATTTCTCCCTGCAATCCTGATTTTAGATTGTGCTTTATCCAGACCAGCATTTCCCATTATTTACTCTGCATATAAGTTAAATAAGCAAGGTGACAAGTATATCAAAAGACAAAACAAAACCAACAAAAACTTGAATTTCTGTTTTGAGTTTTTATTCTTCTCAACTAGTAGAAAATTTAATCTTAGTCATTTGAGGAGTTCCCCCAACCCCCACCCCATGCAATCTGGCCAGAGTTGCAGTAAGTTTTGTGCATAGGATTATGGGCTAGTTTACACTTTCTCAATTCTCTGTAAAGTACCTTGGAAACCCAGATGAACACTGAGCCTTTCATCCAGGTTAGGGCTCCTAAGCCCAACTACACATGTTGTAGAGCCACTGGTGCGGGAATGGGGGTGGGGCAGAGAGGCAGGGTCACGTGCAGCCAGTGAGTCATCTGTTCACGCAGCGTACCCCTGAGACATCCATCATCCTTGTCCACCTGCCTCTTCAGGTCTCCTTGCTCTCTCTGTCATTGCCTCTGCTAGTCTTACTGTATTTCCCTTGTCATTGTATAGCTTTCTCGCAGAGATTTCTCACATCCTGTGACTTCCCCCATCCTTGGGTGAAAACACTTTCTAGTCTTTGGTGGTGGTGGTGGTGGTGTATGTGTAGGGGAGGACATAGGGAACCCAGTCTTCATGAATCCCCCATCTTATCAGAATTTTAACTTTTGAAAACAAAATCTCAACTCACTGCCTAGTTTTAATCTTATCCTGAGGCAATGATGAAGGTACCCATTACCAAGTGAATGGAGGAAGAAGGTGTTGAAAGAGGAAAATAAAATGAAGAAAGAAAAAATGCAAATAAATATCTTAAAACATGCTATTAGTGAATATTGCTCAAAGAATTAGCCTAAATCAATGCTCAATAAATGATTGCTGTGGTTACTGCTGCTCTTGCTGTCATTATCATTGATAATAGGTATAAAACATGGAAAAAAAGAAAGCAGAACCACTAGACCAGAAGAGGAAAAACATGTTCCCTTAAAATGAAACCTAAGGCAGAATGTGTGCTTAGTTGATCAGTCGTGTCTGACGCTGGGACCCTAAGGACTCTAGCCCACCAGGCTCCTCAGTCCGTGGGATTCTCCATGCAAGAATACTGGAGTGGGTTGCCTTTTCCTTCTCCAGCGGATCTCCTTGACCTAGGGATTGATCCTGTGTCTCCTGCAGAGCAGGCAGAGTCTTGACCTGCTGAGTCACTGGGGAAGCTCCAAAAGGCAGAGTGGGTCTGCCCTAATGCTTCAAGGATAATTTATGTCTGGATAACACTGGATAACACTGTTACAGGGATTTTTGATTATCCACACCCATGCCTGAGGTGGGGTCTCCCTCTAGATACCTCTGCCTTCTTCCTTTTTGCAATCCTTTAAGCTTATCCTCAAAGACAGTTTTGTGGGTTCATTTTGTGGGTAAGACATCTGAATGCCAAGGGATTGCCGCTTTCTGACAAAGTACAGGATAGATTAGATTAATGGTTAATTAATCTTTAATTAGTCTTCATCAATTCTCATTGGTAACGATTTTGTTAAAGATAGCAAACCAAGTGATTAGTAATGATTACACAGCTAGTTAGAGATAGAACAGCATCCATAAATCACTACGGTAGCAAACAAGTATTCTTCCTGACTTCTGACACTTATTATTTCCAAAAAGTTTTATTTTCATTAGTGAGTTTTATTCAGTTTTCAGGAATATGTTTTGAACACCTGCAGTATATCAATCACTGTTTCAGGCAAAGAATGTATGCTAATAAACCAAAGAGAAAAATCCCACCCCTCATGGAACTTACATTCTAGTGAGGAAGAGAGGAAATAAGATAAAAAGGAGACATGCAAAATATGTTAGAGAGTGGCAAGTGTGAAAGAGAACCGATAAAGCAGAAGTGGGAAGTTTGGAACCCATGGTAGGGGTGAAACTGTGAAGTTAGACAAAGTGATCTTGCAGCTCTGAATTAGAAGATGAATTTTGAGTAAATGATTGAAGGAAGGAAGTGATTGAGTCAGGCAGTGTTTTCCAGGCAGAGAAGACAGAACATGTGAAAACATTGAGGCGGGAGAATCAGCACAGAGTCCAGTGTGCCTGTAGTGCAGTGGGTTCAGGGAGAGTTCAGGACATGAAGTCAAAGAGGTAAGAAGTGGATAGTGAGCCAGATGATGGAGGGACTCAGGCCACTGCATTTATTCTCAGATGAAAAGCCAATGGAGAATTTTGAGCAGAAGGTTGACATGACCTGAGTATATTTTAAGAGGATCACCCTGGCTTTTGTCTTGAAAACAGACTGCAGGGGAACAAGGGCATGTAGAAATTCTCTAATTTATGAGCTATTACAGAGAACATTTTAATGTAGTGGAGATCCATTGAATTCTATTTCTATAAATTCTCCTTTTATTTTACTGCAATCTGAGAATATGGTGAAGTGAAATTCTAACTGTACATTTGTAACTACTCCCACTTAATACTCAGTGATTGTGTTGTGGGTAATAAGTGTGATAGGCAGTTCTTGGCACTGAGAGGAATGTACTGATGAACCCAAGAGGACTGCCCTCAAGAAATTCACATTTCAGAAGCCGTGATAGAGCATGTCAACAGGCAGGCTTGTAGCACATTGGCCGAGAAAGAAAATTACAGGGATTGACTACAGTGTTGTGGTTGTTTGGAACTCTGACAAAAACTCTCAGGCCCAAAATGTCACCTCCAAGTATTGTAGATATAAGAAATATCCAAATCTGTGGCCCAATAGTCTTGTTGCATTTCTCTTTGCTTTCTTCTTTGCTGTTTGCCCTCCCTCTTTCTTCACTGTGAGGAGAAATGAAGCATATTGACATCTATTGTTGACAGCATTAATTGTAGAGTGCCAAATCACTAAATTTGACTAACCATTTTCTATCCGGGATGATCAGAGCATGAACACTTTCAGCAGGGCTAGCTACAATGGCTTTACATCTTTGCATCTCTTAGACCATGATGGAGTTACCTTAGTAACAACCTGGCTATCATAGTTATTACCAAATGGGTGGACTGCAGCTGTTAGATGGAAAATATTCCCCTTTATTAGTAATGGAGGGTTAAATGGCCATTTGAGGGGAGATAACCTTAATATCCATGGCCTTTTTTTCCTTCCTTTCTTAGCCTGCACTAAGTGTCCCTCTTCTGTGTTCATCTAATACCCTGCGAATAACTGTTAGTAGAAAATATCTAAATTAACTGGGAGGGAGCCCATGTGGTTTCACCAGCTCTTTTTGAGGGCTGGATATGTATGTTTCATATCTGTGCATAGCCACCACAGAGCCTAACAGATAATAGTGTTCCATAAATGTTTATCGAATTGAACTGTTGACTTGGATGCTAATATGGTACTTAAATGAGTTTCATATGGGAAACAAATTACATTGGAATAAATGCTTTTGAGAGCCAAATATTTTCCAGTTACCAGGCACTTATCACCCAAGGCTACATCAAATTCAACTCATCCTGGAGGAGCTCACAGTCCAGTGAAGGGGGAGAGACCTGAAAACTCATCATTGGAACATAATGGGATGTGACCGTGATAAGTTTAGTCCAAGAGATAGCCCAGAGTAGAGCTGCTCAACTTTCTAGAGACTCACTAGAAAAGTTTGATCAGTATCTTGAAAAGTGGCTGTTGCTTGTGTGGTAATGAGTAGGAAGTTCATTCCAACAAATGTGCCTGGGATGTAGAAAGCTGTAGAGGTATGTGATAAAATGGATTGTCCATTCCTAAGATAATGTTTAGGCTGTATTTTTGAGTTTACTGGGCAAGTTGAGTGAGAATTTCAACCGGAAGCCAAAGGGTATCATTAAATGGGAGAATGAATTTGATTGTATAGATTTAGTGAGAACAGATTGAAAGTTATAAAGAAATAATGTTATGATTGTGCTTTGGAAAGGTCATTTTGGTGATACAGAGGATGGCTTAGAAAAGACAGAATGCTGAGAGACCAGTTACTAACAAGCTATGATGGGATATCACACAGTGTGACACTGTGGTTGGAAAAGTGGACTCTGGATCTAAATATCTGGATTTGTCTGTGGTCTCCATGACTTTGTGCAAGCTACTTAACTAGTCAGTGCTTCAGTTTTCTTATATAATAGTGGGCATATAATGAAACTTACATATAGGGATGTTATAGGTATTAAATTAAGTAGAGTGCACAAAATGTAGTTACCACTTAAAAAGTGTTATTTATTATCATATCTCATTCAAACACTGTAAAAACCCTGTAAGGGAAGTGTGGTGCTTGTACCCATCTTACAGATATGGATACTAAGGATTCTAGAATTAGAGTTACTATAATGTTTAGTTGCTGAATTTTATATATTTGTGTATTAAGTATGTATAAAAGAGGTCATAAGCAATGGGTGAAATGAGAGTTTGCTATTAATGCCTATTAATGGATTTTTAATTTGATAAACTTACTAAAATCATGCAGTCATGAAACTCTCAATCTCTCTAGGTTTGCTATGAATTCAGGAGATTAGGAATTGAAGTGACCATATAGCATATGCAGAAAATAACATTTGGCACAGTAAGATGAAATATAGACTATTTGTGTTGTTCAGTTACCAAGTCATACCTGACTCCTTGCAACCTCAGGGACTGCAGCACACCAGGTTCCCCTGTACTCCACAGTCTCCCAAAGTTTGCTCAAATTCACGTCTATTGAGTCAGTGATGCTTTCCAACCATCTCATCCTCTTTTGCCTTCAATCTTTCCTAGCATCAGGATTTTTTTCCAGTGAGTCAGCTCTTCACATCAGGTTGCCAAAGTATTGGAGCTTCAGCATCAGTCCTTCCAATCCCTTCTAATCAGGGTTGATTTCCTTTAGAATTGATCACTTTAATCTCCTTGCTGTCCAAGGGACTCTCAAGAGTCTTCTCCAGCACCACAATATGAAGGCGTCAATTTTTTGGTGCTCAGCCTTCTTTATGGTCCAACACTCACATCTGTACATAACTACTGGAAAAACCATAGCTTTAACCATACTTGCCTTTGTCCACAATGTGATGTCTCTGTTTTTTAATATGCGGTCTAGATTTGTCATAGCTTTCCTTCCAAAGAGCGAGCATCCTTGAATTTCATGGCTTCAGTCACTGTCCACAGTGATTAGGAGCCCAAGAAAATAAAATCTATCACTCTTTCCACTTTTCCCTCACCTACTTGCCACAAAGTGATGGGACTAGATGCTGTTATCTTTGTTTTTTGAATGTTGAGTTTTAAGCCAGCTTTTTCACTCTCCTCTTTCACCCTCATTAAGGTGCTCTTTAGTTCATCTGCCCTTTCTGCATGGTATTGCATATCTGAGGTTGTTGATACTTCTCCCAGCAATCTTGATTCCAGCTTGTGATTCATCAAGCCTGGCATTTCACATGATGTACTCCACATATAAGTTAAATAAACAAGGTGACGATATACAGCCTTGGCATACTCCTTTCCCAATTTGGAATCAGTCAGTTGTTCCATATTGAGATCTAACTGTTGCTTCTTGACCTGCATACATGTTTTTCAGGAGACAGGAATGGTGGTCTGGTACTCCCATCTCTAAGAATTTTCTACTGTTTGTTGTGATTCACACAATCAAAAGCCTTAATATAGTCAGTGAAGCAGAGGTAGTTTTTTTTTTTTTTTTTTTTTCTGGAATTCTCTTGCTTTTTGCATAATCCTGTGAATGCTGGCAATTTGATTTCTGGTTCTTCTGCCTTTTTTAAACCTAGCTTGTACATCTGGAAGTTCTGTGTTCATGTACTGCTGAAGCCTAGCTTGACAGATTTTGAGCATAACCTTGCTAGTGTGTGAAATGAGTGCAGTTGTATGATAGTTTGACAATTTTGGGGCCTTGACTTTCTTTAAGGTTGGAATGAAAACTTACCATTTCCAGTCCTATGGACACTGCTGAGTTTTCCAAATTTGCTGGCGTATTTTGTACAACACGTTAGTAACAACATCTTTTAGGATTTTAAACAGCTCAGCTGGAATTCTATCACCTCCACTAGTTTTGTTCATGGTAATGCTTCTGAAGGCCCACATGACTTCACAGTTCAGATGTTCAGCTCTACATGAGTGACCACACCATCATGGTTATCCAGATCATTAAGACCTTTTTTGTACAGTTCTTCTGTATAGTCTTGCCTTCTCTTCCTAATCTCTTCTGCTTCTGTTAGGTTCTTACTGTTTCTGTCCTTTATCAAGCCCATCTTTGCATGAAATATCCCCAATTTTTTGGCAGAGATCTCTAGTCTTTCCCATTCTTTTGTTTTTCTTTATTTATTTGTGTTATTCATTTAAGAAGGCCTTCTTACCTCTTCTTGCTGTTCTCTGGAACTCTGCATTCAGTTGAGAATATCTTTCCCTTTCTCCCTTGCTTTCAGTTTCTCTTCTTCTCTCAGCTAATTGTAAAGTCTCCTTAGATAACCCCTTTGCCTTCTTGCATTTCTTTTTCTTGGGGATGGCTTTGGTCCCTACCTTCTGTACAGTGTTACAAACCTCCGTCCATAGATCTTCAGGTGCTCTATCAAATCTAGTCCCGTGAATCTATTCATCACCTCCCCTGTATAATCATAGATTTGATTTGGTCATATCTGGATAATTCATGGTCTTTCCTACTTTTTTTAAGCTTGAATTTTGCAAAAAGAAGCTCATGATCTGAGCCACAGCTCCAGGTCTTATTTTTGCTGTTTATATCATGCTTCTCCATCTTCACCGGCAAAGAACATCATCAATCTGATTTCGGTATTGACCATCTGGTGATGCCCACGTGTTGAGTCATCTCTTTAGTTTTTGGAAACGTGTGAGCACTTGTTCACTGGCTTTGCTCTGCAGAGACAACCCTCATCTTCCTGACTGAGCACCTGTGTTATACCTGTCCATTGAAATGGCGCTTTGTAGAGTCTTAGTTTCACAGTATGGTCGTGTTCGTACATTTTACAAAATGACTTTTCTTGTCAAAAAGTAAATACAATTCATCATGTGGTTAATTCCTAGCCTTCTATCAAACTAACAGCCCTGGTAAGAGCAACCTAACAACTGGTTTATAAATCATCTATCCTGCAATGCGTACTTGTTTTTTCATTTGTTGATAATAACAGGTAACAATGCCATCTGCCAGCTTAACAAATGTTGTATATACCCCATGATTCTTTTGAGATGTGTAACTCTTTATCATACTGGTCTTCAGATAAACACAGTAACACTCGATCAATAATCAAATGCAAATTTGAGAAGCATCTGTGCTTTGTCAAGTGGTCCATGGTGGGTGAGGTTTATTGTTTCTGAGATGTACACAACAGAAAATGGCAGTTTTGGAAGCAGCTATCAGTTGCATTCTCAGAAGTGTTTGGAAGGGGCTGATAGCAATCTGTCTTATGTGTACAGGATAAAGGAAATTGATCCCCTCATGAAGAGGACCCAACTACCTCTTAGTATTACTCTTAGCCTTTGAAATTATAAGTTCAATGTGTTGCATTCCCCCAGATCATATGGGTTCAGGGCATCTGAGCTTCACAGAGTAAAAATATCTTTAGGTTTTCACAAAACCAGTGTATATGTATAGCAGGGATAGGTGGGATGAGAAGCTCTTCAAAACTAGAAAATTTTCCATTAAATTATACATTCTAATTTATTCAGTAGCAACTTATTTAAACTCTCCTTTATGATCATAAATTTCAGTTTCTGGTATGAAGATACCACATCTCAGTAACCTCTTTTATATTCACTGATACCACAGCCTCTGTCAGGGCCAAGTCTGAGAGAGCTCTTACTGAAGTCAAGCTCTAAAACATGATCTGGATACTGTGTACAATGATGGAAAATATACATCAAATATCGATTTGAATATCAATTAAAGATTATTAACTCTTACCCTGTATATTTCCAGAACCTAGTTTGAATTTTTGTGCAATCATAAATTCATTTTCTAATTTAAAATAACACTAATATAGAAAAAAAAAATCCATAGTTATTCCAACCAGCCATATACTTCTGATGAAATTGCTCTGTAAAATAGATATAAAACCTCCTATATCACTAAATCTCAATTACACTGTGGAATGTGAAAACCAACAGAAGGCAGTAACCTCCGAATGAGATTGAACTCCAAGGAAAATGGAGGCTAAGAAGCAGATTGGGATGACTTAACATTTTTGTACTTTTGCATGTTGATTGTTTGATTGTTGATTACTTTGTTGAAAGTAAATTGTTTTACTTTTCATTTTCCTGCTTTATTTAAGTATGAATGACAAAAAATTATATATGTTTAAGGTGAATAGCATATTATTTTGATATATGCATTATGCAATGATTACTATAGTCAAGCTATTTAAAATGTCTCTGGCATCACATTTGATCTCACATAGGTATCATTTTGTGAATTATTGAATAGTCCCAGCATCAGAGCATAGTGTTCATTTTCTGGTTGCTATTTTTAAAAAGTATAATTTATATAATATTTTCCAATATTTAAAATTAATAATGTTTGGACTTTTGTGTGGTAGCTCTATAACTGAGGTATAAAACACTGTTATATAGCCCTTAATATATTTAGAGTCTAGGTACATATTATGAGACAGTTATACCTTATAATTTGTGTGATCTATTTGTTGACAGAAGTTACTCCATAAGTATCATTATTTTATATAGTCAGGTCCACATCCAAAATATGTGGACATATAAATTGTATGTATATTATATATTAATGCATGGCCTTCCCTGGTGGCTCAGATGGTGAAGAATCCATCTACAATGCTGACCTGGGTTTGATCCCTGGGTTGGGAAGATCCCCTGGAGAAGGGAACGGCTACCCACTCCAGTATTCTTGCCTGGCAAATATCATGGACAGAGGAGCCTGGCAGGCCACAGTCCATGGGGTCACAAAGGGTCCGACACGACTGAGCAACTTTCACTTTCACTTTAATAGACTATATATGTGTATGCTTAGTCATTCAATTGTGTGTGACTCTTTGTGACCCCATCAGCTACTAGCCCACCAGGCTCCTCTGTCCATGGAAGTCTCCAGGCTGGAATACTGGAGTGGGTAGATATTCCCTTCTCAGAGGACCTTCTCAACCCACAATCAAACCCAGGTCTCCTGCACTATGGGCGAATTCTTTACCATTTGAGCCACCTAAATTATATAGATGTGGATAATAAAAATAGAAATAAATCTCTGAGTGTGTATACATAATATACACAAACACACATACATATAATTGTTCAGTCACTAAGTTATGGCCAACTCTGCCACCCCATGAACTGCAGCACTCCAGGATTCCCTGTCTGTCAGTCTCCTGTAGTTTGCTCAAACTCATTTCCATTGAATTGATATATTTCCAGAATCATTGAAATATATGGTGTTTCTTTTTTAGTGACTTCATTCAAATATGCCAAAATTAATAGAAAGAAACACATCTGTGTTTTAGTTTCATGTTTTTGAATTCTCAAGAAATAACTTCATCCCTTAGTATTTACAAAACTACAGACAACCTTTGATCACTTTATTGATAAAATTTTAAAAATTATCATTGTCTTAGATACGTCTGAATACAAGAACATTCTTTTCTTATAGTTTGTTTCCAATACTATTATATACCAAATTAGTTCAATGAGTTCCATGCAGGATTTCTAGCACATATCATTACTGTAAATATACACAGTATTAGAGTATAATTCAAAGTTAGAACTTTCAGAAAGAATACAATGAAACAGTATCCTAAAATTGTCAACAAATTTTGCTGCCTTTTATCGAAAGACCCATGATTATTGTCTTATAGAAAAGCCATCAGTGTAATTAGTAGATGGTGCTTTACTGACCAGGCTGCTTTCTAATTCCCACCATGATATTGCTTGATTCTCTGTGCATTTACAGAACTTAATTACACCTGAAGGTTTAGACTTTGCTAGGCCAACAACACTCTTGAAACAACCAAAAATGGGAAGGTGGCAGGAGAGTGCAGCACCTTGGTGATATCATACCAGGAAAAGCTGCTCTGTCAACTAGCTGGTGAGATTGTAACTAATGGTGGACTTGGCAGAGCTCAGCTGGAGACCAGGGACTGAAGTCTGGGGCCAACACTAAGTGTGGTTTTCAGTGAAGCAAATGAATTAGAATTAAAAACCAAAACAAACAATAGCAACAACCCCAGAGACTAAAGGGACAATGTAGCAGGAAACAGCACTATTTTAAGAATTAGTTGTTTTTTATTTTGTCAGTTTGATTGTTGTTATATATATGTGTGTGTTGTGTGTGTGTGTAGATATATATAACTTTGATATTGTCTCTTGTTAAATGAGATAGATAGCTTTAGACTATTTTTCAACAATTTATAATACACATCAAATTCAACTGGACTTTTTTGCCTTTTCACCAATAACATTTGTACTACTTTGGGCAAACCTCTCCCCGAGACATGTGACTGGTTAAAACAGAGATAGACAAATTCTTAAAGGTGTCAAAGACTTTTGCACAAATCAAAGTTTCTTAAGCACTGTTTTGCATAGAGAGGTAATGTAGGAGAGAGAGTATCAACTTCACTTATCAGATGTAGTTTCAAATTCCACAACTGCTGTTTATTTTTCTTAAGCAACATATTTAACCTTTAGTTTAGTCAGTTACTCATCCATCAAATGGGGATTTTAATATCTTTCTTGTTTAGAGAGTTAAATGAGATACAAACTAATAGTGTCTGATAGATGATATATGCCAGCTTTTTCACTCTCCTCTTTCACCTTCATCAAGAGGCTCTTTAGTTCCTCTTTGCTTTCTGCCATAAGGGTGATGTCATCTGCATATCACATATTATTGATGTTTCTTCTGGTCATCTTGATTTCCACTTATGCTTCATCTAGCCAAACGTTTCACATAATGTACTCTGCTTATAAGTTGAATAAGAAGGAAGACAGTGTACAGCCTTGACATACTCTTTTCCCAATTTTGAACCAGTCAGTTGTTCCAGGTGCAGTTCTAACTGTTGCTTCTTGACCTGCTTCAGTTTCTCAGGAGGCATGTCAGGTGGCCTGGTATTCCCATCTCTTCAAGAATTTTCCAATTTGTTGTGACCCACACAGTCAAAGGCTTTAGCATAGGCAATGAAGCAGACGTAGATGTTTTCCTGGAATTATCTTGCTTTCTCTGCGATCCAGTGGATGCTACCAATTTGATCGCTGGTTCCTCTGCCTTTTCTAAATCCAGCTTGAACATGTGGAAGTTCTCGGTTCACACGCTGTTGAACCCTGGCTTGGAAAATTTTGAGCATTTCTTTGCTCACGTGTGAGATGAGTGCAATTGTGTGGTAGTTTGAACATTCCCTGGCATTGCCTTTCTTTGGGATTGGAATGAAAACTGACCTTTTCCAGTAACTATTAGGAAAATAAAAATCCAAACTACAAGTTATCACCTGTTGAGATGACTGTTAAAACGTTTGAAATACCAGTTGTTAGAATGGATGTGGGGAGAAGAGAACTATCACTCTTGCTGGGACTGCAAATTGGGCAGCCACTATCGAAAACTGTGTGGGAATTCCTCAGAAAATTAAGAATAGAACTACAACGTGACTAGGCTTTTCCATTTCCACTCTTTCTGCTAAGAACAGGAAAACAATAATTCAGAAGGTTAACTACACCCCTGTTATTATCACAGCTTCATTTAAAATAGCCAAGAAATGGAAACAACCCAAGTGTCCATAGATAGAGGAATGGATAAAAAAGATGTGGTGGACATTTGTGTGTGTGTGTGTGTGCATACACAATGTAGTACCACTCAGCCACAGAGAAGAATAAAATCCTGACATTTCAAACAACGTGGATGGACCTTGAAGGTGTTGATATTATGCTAATCAAAATAAGTCAGAGTTAGACAAAAATCACATGATTTAACTCCTATGTGAAATCTGAACAAAACAAATGATAAAGTAAGAATAAATTTATAGATATAGAGAATATGTTAGTGGCTGCTAAAGGGGAAGAGGGTTGGTAGTAGGCAAAATGAGTGAAGGATAGAAATGGGTCAAATGGATGGTAACAGACTTATGACAGTGATCACTAGTAGCATGTAGAGGTGTCAACGTATAATACTGTACACCTATCCTGGTGGCTCAGAGGTTAAAGCCTCCAATGTGGGAGACCCAGGTTTGATCCTTGGGTCAGGAAGATCCCCTGGAGAAGGAAATGGCAATCCACTCCAGTATTCTTGCCTGGAGAATCCCATGGACGGAGAAGCCTAGTATGATACAGTCCACGGGGTCTCAAAGAGTCGGACACGACTGAGTGACTTCACCTTCACCTGAAACATAGGGGGGCAAAAACAGTTTAACCTAGTTATAAGGGGATTATATGAAGACAGCATGATTATTTCAGCATTTCTTGAAACTTCCAACTATAGAAAAAGAAAATGCTTTTCAGAAAGCCTTGCCAGCAAATAAATCTTTATGATACATTCTGAAAAGGTGAGAATTATTCTCAGAACTGGGAAAAACAATACAGCTCTAGCACCTGATGGTTATTTCTGCTGAGACTGTAAAGCACTGAGCAAATGCATGTAGAGTTCTGATTAATTATCTATGGATCTGAGAAAAAGAATTGATAGCTTTAAAAAGTTACAGCCATTTTCATGAGGGAAGGTAAGAATGTTTATTGTTTACCTTTCTGGCTTTCCTTTGCTCCAAAGTATGAGCTATTGGTCAAGATTTATTTTTTCCTAAACAATATCAGGGACTAGGCTCTAGAGAATCATTTGAACATTCTAAACTATAATGTGATGCAGTGGATATGTTATTTATATTGTACAAATAATTATCAGAAATATGTTTGGTTCCAGAATCAGTTCAGTTTAGTTCACTCAGTCATGTTCAACTCTTTGCAACCCCATGGACTACAGCACACCAGGCTTCTGGTCCATCATCAACTCCCAGAGCTTTGCTCACACTCATGTTCATCGAGTCAGTGATGCCATCCAACCATCTCATCCTCTGTCATCCCTTGATCCTCCTGCCTTCAATCTTTCCCAGCATCAGGGTCCTTTCCAATGACTCAACTCCTTGAGTCACGTGGCCAAAGTATTGGATCTTCAGCATCAGTCCTTCCAATGAAAAATCAGGATTGATTTCCTTTAGGATAAACTGGTTTAATCTCCTTGCATTCCAGAATAATGACACAATATAATCTTCTCTTTAGATATTGATTCAATTAAAACAATTTAAGGCAGTGACTTGTAAAAGTGATACATATGTACCCAACACATTTCATCTTAACTCAAACTATAAAAACTCTTCTTTTGATGTAAGGATTCTTCTTTGTGTGTGGAATCAGTAGCTGACCTTTTCTTTTTTTGCATTAAAAAATCCATAATTTATTTTCTATGGATTTTTATATGTTGGTTTCCTTACAGTAGAATAAGAACTTAAAGATATAAAATCATTTGGGAAAAGACTCCTTTAGATTTCATCATTGTTTTTTTCCAATTCTCATTTAGAAATTTACTTTAATGTCTCTATGTGGACTTTATGTAGTCTTTCTAATATGTTAAATTTATTATTTTTATTTTTTAATGTATATTTTTGTACTCATTAATTAACTGTATACATAATATTTGAGTTGCACAGTAATATACATTTCGAAGTGTAACTGATATAACCAGGTTTGAGTTTGTGTTTACGACAGGCACTCTATAAACATGTAAGTGATGGGAGCAAAAACACATGTAGCCACAACTTACATCATGCAATTCAACTAATCAGAACAAAAGCATGTGGGAGTAGCCCTAGAATCCTATTATTTATGACCACATTTTACTGAAATTCTACTGCTTGACATTGAACTCAAGACATGAGTATAATATTCATATTTATAGTTAGTTCTGTGCTTTGAAAAGCTCATAAATAAATTGGACCACTTAAAGAGATATAGCATCCCAAATTTATGTCCAGGTAACAGCAGCATTTCAGAGGTATTGTCTAATTTATCCCCCATTGCCAGTAGAATGAAACTATATCACTGGAAGAGAGATGACATAGCATTTCAGAAATATGGTTCCATGCTGAGGGCTACATTATGTGGGAACAAATACAAACAATTTGAATCAGGTAGTGTTTTGTATTATATACTCAGCTTATTCATGAACACACTGAAAAGAAATGATATGATGAGTACATTGCATTAAAAATTTTTGAAACAAAGCATAGTGAAGTATGTGTGTGTATATATATATATGTTTATATCTACAAAAACATGCATGTAGCATATTTACCATCTGAGCCACCAAGGAAGCCCCTTATAAATATATACATATGTACTTTAGTATCACATGGGATGTGATATGATTATGGTTCAAAGCTTGGACTCTGGACAAATAATCTTTACTAATAGCCATATGAACTTGGGCAAATTAACCTCTCTCTCTGCCTTGGTTTTCTCATCTTTAAAAGTGAAGATAATATTATCTACCTCATTAGATAAGCTCCTGTGTGTAAAATACTTGGGATAGTGCTATGAATAGCAACTGTAGTATATGAAATATGTGTGCATACAGACAGGGAAACTATGCGTGTGATTTAGGAATGCCTGTACTGCTTTGAATTTTTAACCTTAAGGTATGAAATGCATTTCATAGCTTGACAGAATTTGTCATTTTAAGCCTGTACCAGTTATCTATGCTACACTAATGGAGTCTATGATAAAACTGCTAAAGCCAATAGAGAATATCATGTCTTATTACATTCAACCATGGACAGCCACCGACACCTTCTGTCAACAGGAAAACAAATATTATGACTGCCTCTTATTCAGAACAGCATCTCCATATCTGTGTTGAATTCAATAAGATGGTTATTTTAAAGGGCACATGAAGACATGGTATTTACCATGCCAGAAATAGCAGACCTCATGACAAATTCTAAAATGTGCCTGTAGCTGTCTGCAGTGATATTCTCTTGTATTCCTACTAGCAATTTCTGATATAACCCACAGCCACAGTCACTGCCAGTACATGGGAGTGATCTTGATAACATTTCTGCTTTCATTTCAACTCTTGATTGGCCTTTAGCAGTCAGAGTAAGTGAGGCTGTCATTCCATCTCCCATCCTTATGAAATTGAATTTTATGAAAGAGACGTAACCTAGAGTTTGAGAGGTTTGATTGACATCTTCCATATGGCTGCCTCGCTGCAGTCAAGGAACCAGTGCCTTGAAACCTCGGCTGGTGCCTTCCTTAGAGGAGGAGAACAGCAAGCAGATGGGAGGGAAAGAGACAGGGAAGACAGCAGAGTGCTGGACACTATGATATCTACTTCTGTTTCCTGCGACAGGAAGTGCAGTTATACCACCAATCCTGTTAAATATACGGCATCTGTGTAACGGAATGCTGATGACAGTAATTACTGTATTAGTTCACTGCCTTAAATGGCGGTAAGGCCAGGAGGATTGGAGTGGCATTTTACCTTGTTCTGAATTCACAAAATAAAAATATTTACAAACATAAACAAATATTTATTAGGACCAAACCTGAAAACTGCCTAGACATTACTCCTCTGATAATGATATATGAGACATGTTTTTTTGGACTCCTTATCTGCTTTTCAGAAAAAAAAAAAAAGTGTGTCTGCATTTTTACCTTGTTGACAAATTTCAAATTCTCCAGATGGTAGCTTTAATATGTTTAATGTGATTGTGCTGTTAAAAAATAGCAATAGAGTTTTCTCTAGAGAAAGTCATTTGCGATGAAGGAGCGATATCATATGATACATGAAAATAAGAACATTGCAAGCTATTTTTGTTATTTGACTTTCTCTGAGCTCTTGATGAATAAAAAATCCATAGTAAAAAAATAAATGATACTGATGATGAATTTAGCAACTTATTCTACTCAAATCTGAAAGTCTTTTATTGAAATAGAGTCAACCCATCCTTCATTGCTCTGTTGTGTATTGGTAATATTAGCCACTTTTTTTTTTTTAATGTTGTTTGTATATACTTGCTACATGAGCAATAGGGGTTTGGCAATGGATCAGAACCAGATATATAGCTCCACAGCAGGGATGTCATTTGAACACCTGGGCCCTCTTGAGAGTTTTGAGAATTTCTGTCTTAATAAGCATTTCAGATATTAGTATATCTCATGGTATAAGACTAATTCTGCCAGACAACATGAAGTCTGATTCATCTCATTACCTGTTCCCAAATACACACCTCACTGGTACCTGAGACAATGCCTTGCATCGCTCAATATTTCATGTAGCTGTAGGATACGTGACTTAAAAATTTATGGTCCAGGTCTTCTACACAGTGTACATTCCTATGTTATTAGTATTTAAACTATCTGTGCATAGTTTCACCTTGAATCAGTTAAGACTTTGTTGTGGAGATACTAGAGATTCAAGGTCAAATAGTTACATTAAGCCATAAAGCTCCCTAACTCATACCTGTCACGTACTTTGAGTGAGCCGTGAAAACTACCAAGAACAGCTGTCGTTTTGATGTATTCTGATTCTTCTGGGAAGTAGGGTTTCCAGTGAGGAAAATTATAGACTCAGTGGAAAAATCAAAACAATGATCCATCTACTCAGAGGACCTGGACTGTGATATTTTTAGCTTATTTCATATGAGCATAGGGAAACTTTAAACTTCATAAACGAGAGTTTGGCTACTAAGGTATGAAACCATTTCACAGCACAACTCCAGATAAATGTCATTTTGTTGTGACTTTGCCAGGTTATTAGTCTATTAACTTCATCAATAGGATAAAATTTGACCTTATTTTCAAAAGGTTCTGTCTTAATTGTAAACTCATCTGTAGAGCATTACATAATTTGTAATAATAGAGTAATAATAATGATGGTGATTACATTGTAGTATAATCAATGATTGTGAGTTTTCAAACCATTGAGCTATATATAAAAATAGTTATAGTGTATTTTTTAATCTTTTATAGCCAAAATAGAAATCTCTCATGCTTACATGTTTACAGAAGTATTTGTTAGTAAAGCAGAATTGATGCCCCTAAAAATTTTAAAATCAAAATCATAGGTTCTAAATTTATATTGTTATAAATTGTTTGTGGTTATCAACATGAGCATTGATGTTAGAATGACTGGGGTTTGAGTCCAACTCTATAATCATGATCTTGAACATGGGATATATTTCCTAATCTATACAATAAAGGTAATGATAGATAATCCTTGTAGAATGCATGATTTAAAAGTAACCACTGACTTACTACACTGACGTGCTTATCAGGTGGCATGGGATATAATAAATACTCAAAGAATTTTGAGTAATTATTGTAAAAATAGTGTTTAATCTGAAAAAATCCTGCTTCTAAAAATCAAATAATATTTAGTGTTCGTACACATACACACATACTTTCACATAGGAGCATACCAATCAAGTGATCATTTGACTTAGTAAGCTCAATTCCCCAACCACCAAAAAAATTTTTCTGTGTTCTAGTGTTAACTTTTTGTACTACTTTTTTGTAAGACTGTTTTCTGTTTTTTTTTAATCTAGTATAATATGCTAGTCATCAACTTGTCTTTTGATAGCATGAGTGTTCACTATAAAATGGTTATAAATTGCTATGCGGAATGAACAGCTGTGAGCAGTAATAAAGGATTCTGTTATCACAACAACTAGAATTTTAGCTAGCATACTTAGAATTATATATAAGTGGCATTGTTACACACAATAGCAGAGAAGGTCCTAAAATATGCTGTTTGATTCCTATGTAGGTCAATTAAATAACCCTATTAACTCAACCTCAGAAATAAGTGTCTCTGCATTTCAGTGAAGATTTGTTAAGAAATACCATGTATTGTGTTTCAGTAATGTTTGTAAGAAATGTAAACACTTGTTTTTATTTAGTTCCATTGAGCTTATGCCATGTCTTCACCAGAATTTGCTTGAAAATCTTTACTGTGATTAACTATATGGAGATAGTTTTTTTTTAAAATACATGTTGATTTTTATCTCATCTGAAAAATGGGGAGAATGATGGAAAATGACAGAAGACTTGATGTTTCAAATCTTTTCTTTTTTAGCATAGTATTACAGAAATTGAGAGGAGGGCATAGGAGCCCACACCAGTATTCTTGCCTGGAGAATCCCCATGGACAGCAGAGCCTGGTGGGCTGCAGTCTATGGGGTCATAGAGTTGGACACAACTGAGCGACTAAGCACAGCACAGAAATTGAAGGCAAAAGGATAAGGGGGTAGCGGAGGATGAGATGAGTAGGTAGTCTTACTCCGTCCGGTACTCTCGCCTGGAAAATCCCATGGACGGAGGAGCCTGGTAGGCTGCAGTCCATGGGGTCGCGAAGAGTCAGACACGACTGAGCGACTTCACTTTGACTTTTCACTTTCATGCATTGGAGAAGGAAATGGCAACCCACTCCAGTATTCTTGCCTAGAGAATCCCAAGGACTGGGGAGCCTGGTGGGCTGCCGTCTATGGGGTCGCACAGAGTCGGACACGACTGAAGCGACTTAGCAGCAGCAGCAGCAGCAGCACAGACTCAATGGACATGAATTTGAGCAAACTCTGGGAGATAGTGAAGGACAGGGGAGCCTGACTTGCTATAATCCATGGGGTCACAAAGAGTTGGACAACAAGACTACAGGAAAAGTACTACAATAGATTAGATACAATGGAGTGTTGAAATAAGCAGGAAAACATTCATTAAGGAAGATCCCTTTGAATAATCAAGGTTATTCATGACTGCCATGTTATTATTTGCACTGTGATCAATAGAATGAAAAATAGATGATCATTTCTAACCAAAAAATTCTACACAAGTATTAGTCTGGAATAACATTTGTATTATAATCCAGTATATAAACTTGTATTGTTGAAATACTAATCATAGCAGCTATTTTAGAAAACAGCCTAGGCATTTTAAAAAGTATTCTATGTTTATTACTTTAATCTTCATGAAAATTTTAGGAGCTATGTAATACAATATCCCTAATCATAGATAAAGAAACTGAGATTCATAGCAATTCGGTTACCTCTTGCAGTAACACAGCTAGTTAGAGTTCAAACTTGGTTTTCCAGTTCCAAAACTTGAATTCTGTACCACTATGACACATTGATTTCTATTATAACCAGAACCATTGGGGCCAGACGTCTTTTGGTGATATTTTTGTTATTTGTATTTGTGGTTTAATTATTTGTCTTGCTTTTAAAGAAAGGCAGTTAGGTGGAACGAGATAGAAAATACTTGTTTCAACTGAATTAGGATAAATTGCTATCTGTGAACCATTTTTTATCAAATATCTTTCAATTTCATTTTACATCCTTTATTGAATACCAGTGTACCCACCAATACACGGGAGCACCTACCTGCACATACAAATGTACACACATTCCCACACACACTTGAATAATTTCAGTTACTTAAGAGTACCTAAAACTTCAGGTAAAGCTCTGTGCTTGGTTTTGTCCATATTTTACATGTGTAATCATTGCATACCCTACTTTTAGTTTATTCTCTTCATTTCATATATGAATCAGGTCACTTATTGAAATGAAAGAAATGTGTCTCTTCCATCACCTGCATGTAACATTTAAAAAAATCACACAATGTTCTCACTTACCTTGTCCATTTTAAACACAGAGAACCTTAAGTGGGGAGAGGCCATCATCAGTCATAATTATACAGAATTTTGCTTTATAATATTGATGTTTTTATACAATATCACAAAGAATCCACCACCTCAACAATCTTATAAAGACCCAATACCTCTAGTCTTTACAGCCTTCTTGGGAATTGGCTTAAAAATAAGAGCAACTAATTTGTCTGATTCTGGAGGAGACAAGTCTGAAACATGCTCAAAATTACAGTTCATTGTAGGAGACTTCAGGGGAGGGTAAGTAACCAGATTGTGGATGAGATCTAGCATGACAAGATGCAGCAGAGAGACAGAATAAACACAGAATTAGCAGCTTTATCAACATAAGCAGACAGCAGTGACACAGAAAATTCTGCACCAGGGAGGCAGACACAGGAGAAACATAAATCCAAGGCAAGATCTCAGGGCAGGAACTTCTTGCTGAAGGACCAGACTCCTATATGAATCAAGGAAACAGTACCAGACCTGTTTCCTCATTTCCCTTCGGGGTGTTTTATATTCTCTCTGCAGCAAGAAATAGTGGATAACACTGGGAGCAATAAATTGGCTGTACTCTACTGGAATGCAGGAAGAAAATTTAGCAGCAATTCTGTTAACAAAATTTTGATAAATAGATAGCTATACTCTGTGTCTGCTTGGAAGTTTATCTAAATTCCCACGGTCCTTATGGATGAAAGAGGAACTTTGAACCCATTCTGGGAGCTGTTAAAGCCTATTTCAGTTTTCATCTTGATTTTCTCCCGTTTCCTACTCTTG
This sequence comes from Cephalophus harveyi, assembly GCA_006410635.1. Taxonomy (NCBI): domain Eukaryota; kingdom Metazoa; phylum Chordata; class Mammalia; order Artiodactyla; family Bovidae; genus Cephalophus; species Cephalophus harveyi. The sequence continues at coordinate 139,587 of SJYT01019902.1, read as the reverse complement.
ATGCTAAAACAAAGCTAATTTTACAAGTTATCCTCTCCTGGAAAAAACTAAAATACAAATAATTTCTTTATTGAATCCTGAATTTCCACAGTTTGTATGCTAACCAACTTTTGGCCAACTTTGTCATTTCTTTGACATTGCAGATGAACTTTCATTGGAAGCACTCTATCTGCCTAACATCTGTGTTACCTTATTTATTTTACTCAGAGATTTGAGAGTTGAGATGATCTGAAATCTCAGGTTCCTTAAGGAGAGTAGAGACACTGAAAGCAGACACGTACAAGGAGGAGAAAAGGGTACTCGTGTATAAGTGCAATTTCAATTCAATTTCAGTTTGTAATTTTGCTGTAGAAATTTAATTTGGTTGTTTCTAGCCTTTAACACCATTTTTTTTTTCCCTAATGGAGGAACTCATGTTCTAACATGATAGGAAAAAAAGCATATTTTTCTATCAAAGGTCATGAATAAGTTTTATTTTATATCATTTGTATAGCTGAAATTAAAATTTACAAACATAAGAAAATAATGTCAATATCTGGGAGAAAAATTTATTAAGAAATCATTGTTGTCATTAGCAAAATGCATTTTAAAGAAACTAATTCCACACCCCACCAATTGAAAACAGCTAGCCCTAAGTGTACAATTTAAGTGTTAAAAATATATATTTTAATGTATCCATCAGTTTCCTCATAAAAAATTAAATGGAAATATACAGCAAAGAAACAGAAACATTTTCCATTTGCCTTGCAAACACTGAAGCATATTTGTTTCAGACTGAATATTCTCCTATTAAGAGGTCAAACTTAGTTTAACAAACTATTAACATAATGGAACCCAATTTTCTCAGACGTAAATTGACGAGGGTGGAATGAGTCTCTCCCAGCTTGAAAAGTCAGTTTTTTTACCAGGAAGACATTGCACAGGTACTTTTAATGAACATTTATTGCCATTGAAATAAGATAAATATTACTTAATGGTAATTTTCAGAAAGGTTTTTGAAAACTTTTCAGCATAAGCATACTTGACTAAACTAACAATACTATTAGAATTCACATTTAAAACCATGCAGAAGAGAAAAGTATTTTTCATGTCTATGTATTAGTACATACATACATGCCAAAGAATAACAGTTGTTATAATATTTGAAATTATACAACTAGAATTTGACCCACCATTTCCAATTTTAAATATGTGGATATATCAACACACATATACAAATATGTTTAATGCGACCTGTGTATGTTAAAGTCCAACAGAATTTAAAAAACTATGAAAACAGAATGTCTAAATAAGGGTAAAATGAGGTAGAGCTATGAAAACAGAATGTATTGATGTAAAGAAGCCTCTACAACACATTACTAAGTAGGAAGTGCAAGTGAAAGGTCATATTTACATTGCAATCACATTTATGTAAATAAAATGATAGAAAAGAATGTATGCACACACAGCAGATATTTGCTTATATCCTGGCACCAACCTAACAATTTAGGAAAATCTATGAACTTTACCATTTTCCCCAAAGTTGACACAGATTGCTTTTGGGAACATAGAATTGATTGGTTTCTTCAAAGCTTGTTAAGGGTCTAAATAAATGTTGAGCCTTACTTAGGTTTCAAGGCCAGTGCAAACTTCATAACAGAATCGGAGAATGAGAGAAAAAGAAAATTGAATTATACATCAGTTTATAAATACAAAACTCTGAAGTAAATTTGTATTTAACCCAAACTGAAAATATGATAAAATAGTATTCAATTCAATAAAGATTTTCACAAGAAAAAAATGTTAATTGAACCTGAGAAAATTTGTCAATCACATTGATTATCTAAAGGAAAAGAAGAAAGTGATGATCTCAGATGCAGAGATAATAGTTGATAAAGAATAGCCCCAATTTATGTTTTTAAAAAGCCTCAAAAATAGTATTTGCATTCTTTGTGGAAATAAAAAAGTTTGTGCAAACTTTTTCTTTGTGGAAAGAAAAAAGTTATGCATTTATAACGGGTATTGTGCAGAAGCCAAATGACCAAAAACCAGAATTTATATACAGCACAATAGACATAAGATCTGACAACCCACTCCAGTATTCTTGCCCTGGGAAATCCCATGGACAGAAGACAGAGGAGCCTGGTGGCTACAGTCCATTGTGTTCCGAGAGTTGGAGATGACTTAGCGACTAAACTTCCACCACTACCAGGCAAACGTGAAAGTTATTTATTCCCTAAAACGTTTTTTAGATGAAAATGTTACACACACACACACACACACACACACACACACACACACACACACCCCAATAATGTTTTTCAAGGCTATATGCATATATTTGTATGTCAGGTGTTTCAAAGAGTATAAAGTAAGAAGAATCTAGGGAACAAGAAAGGAGTAACATTGAGAGTGTGGGTTGAAGGAGACAATTTCAGTTAGTAGTCAGTCAGTTCAGTCACTCAGTCATGTACGACTCTTTGTGATCCCATGGACTGCAGGACACCAGGCTTCCCTGTCCATCACCAACTCCTGGAGTTTTCTCCAACTCAGGTCCATCATGTCAGTGATGCCATCCAACCATATCATCCTCTGTTGTCCCCTTCTCCCGCCTTCAATCTTTCGCAGCATGAAGCTCTTTCCCAATGAGTCAGGTCTTTGCATCTGGTGGCCAAAGTACTGGAATTTCAGCTTCAGCATCAGTCCTTCCAATGAATATTCAGGACTATTTTCCTTAGGGATGGACTGGTTGGATCTCCTTGCAGTCCTAGAGATTCTCAAGAGTCTTCTCCAACACCACAGTTCAAAAGCATCAGTTTAAAAAAAAAAAAAAAAAAAGCATCAGTTCTTCAGTACTCAGCTTTCTTTATAGTCCAAATCTCACATCCATCCATGACTACTGGAAAAACCATAGCTTTGATTAAATGGACCTTTATTGGTAAAGTAATGTCTCTGCTTTTTAATATGCTGTCTAGGTTGGTCACAGCTTTCCTTCCAAGGAGTAAGCGTCTTTTAATTTCATGGCTGCAGTCACCATATGCAGTGATTTTGGAGCCCCCCACACACACACACACCAAAAAAAAAAAAAAGTCTCTCCTGTTTCCATTGTTTCCCATCTGTTTGCCATGAAGTAATGGGACTGGATGCCATGATCTTAGTTTTCTGAATGTTGAGTATTAAGCCAACTTTTTCACTCTCCTCTTTCACTTCATCAAGAGGCTCTTTAGTTCTTCTTCGCTTTCTGCCATAAGGGTGGTGTCATCTGCATATCTGAGGTTATCGACATTTCTCCCAGCAATCTTGATTCCAGCTTGTGCTTCTTCTAGCCCAGGATTTCTCATGATGTACTCAGCATATAAGTCAAATAAGCAGAGTGACAATATGCAACCTAGACATACTCCCTTCCTGATTGGAACTAATCTCTTGTTCCATGTCTAGCTCTAACTGTTGTTTCTTGACCTTCATACAGATTTCTCAAGAGGCAGGTCAGGCAGTCCGATATTCCCATCTTTTAAGAATTTCCCATGTCTGTTGAGATCCACACTGTCAAAGGCTTTGGTATAGTCAATAAAGCAGAAGTAGATGTTTTTCTGGAACTCTCTTGCTTTTTCGATGATCCAAGATGTTGGCCATTTGATCTCTAGTTCCTCTGCCTTTTCTAAAGCCAGCTTGAACATCTGGAAGTTCACAGTTCACATACTGATAAAGCCTGACTTGGAGAATTTTTAGCATTACTTTGCTAGCATGTGAGATGAGTGCAATTGTGCGGTACTTTGAGCATTCTTTGGCATTGCCTTCCATTGGGATTGGAATGAAAACTGACCTTTCCAGTCCTGTGGCCACTGCTGAGTTTTCCAAATTTGCTAGCAGATTGAGTGCAGCACTTTCACAGCATCATCTTTCAGGATTTGAAATAGATTAACTGAAATTCCATCACCTCCACTAGCTTTGTTCGTAGTGATGCTTCCTAAGGCCCACTTGACTTCACATTCCAGGATGTCTGGCTCTAGGTGAATGATCACACCATCGTGATTATCTTGATTGTGAAGATCTTTTTTGTATAGTTCTTCTGTGTATTCTTGCCACCTCTTCTTAGTATCTTCTGCTTCTGTGAGGTCCATACCATTTCTGTCCTTTATCGAGCCCATCTTTGCATGAAATGTTCCCTTGGTATCTCTAATTTTCTTGAAGAGATCTCTGGGCTTTCCCATTGTATTCTTTTCCTCTATTTCTTTGCATTGATCACTGAGGAAGGCTTTCTTATCTCTCCTTGCTATTCTTTGGAACTCTGCATTTAATGGATGTATCTTTCCTTATCTACTTTGTCTTGCTTCTCTTCTTTATCAGCTACTTGTAAGGCCTCCTCAGACAACCATTTTGCCTTTTGCATTTCTTTTTCTTGGGGATGGTCTTGAACACTGCCTCCTGACAATGTCAGGAACCTCAGTCCATAGTTCTTCAGGCACTCTGTCTATCAGATCTAATCCTTTGAATCTATTTGTCACTTCCATTGTATAATCGTAAGGGACTTGGTTTAGGTCATACCTAATGGTCTAGTGGTTTTCCCTACTTTCTTCAATTTAAGTGAATTTGGCAATAAGGAGTTTATGATTTGAGCCACAGTCAGCTCCCGGGCTTGGTTTTGCTGACTTTATAGATCTTCCCCATCTTTGGCTGCAAAGAATGTAATCAATCTGATTTCAATATTGAGTATCTGGTGATGTCCATGTGTAGAGTCTTCTTAGAAAAGAAAATAAAAAGGAGCTCTGCCTTGACCAGTGATGATAAATCTGATGTTGTCAGCTGATAGGCATGATCAAAGAAATTCTGCATGCTATTCTAAAATAAATAAGGTGAAAAAGTCACATATATCCTGTACCCAGCATAGGCCTCCAACATAATCTATGAAAGCATTTTCTTTTTGGACTAGGTGTAGAGAATTCAAAAACAGGAACACCACACTGGCCATGCCCATAGGCCTACATTCCTCTTGGACGATTTACCACTTCTGAGACTGTAGGAGAATCATTCAGACATAATACATCTTAGATTTCTTAGTCTGAAAAATAAGACAGTAATACTTATCTCTCTGGGTGCTGTGCAGATTCAGTGAAGTGAAATATGACCAGGGAATAGTATGAATGCCTCACCTGTAGTAAGTGGTTTAAGGAATAGCACTCAGCCATAAAAAAGAATGAAATATTGCCATTTGTAGCGACACAGATGGACCTAGAAATTATCATATTAAGCAAGCCAGACAAAGATATGATATTGCTTATGTGTGGAATCTGAAAAAGAGAGAGAGAGAGAGAGATACAGATGAACTTATTTACAAACAGAAAAAGACTCACAGACATAGAAAACAAATTTAGGTTATCAAAGGGGGTGAGGGAATAAATTAAGTCAAGATGAACATACACACTAGTAAATACAAAATAGATAATCAGCAAGGACCTATTGTATAGCACAGGGGATCATTCTCATTATTTTGTAATAACCTATACAGGAAAATAATATGAAAGAGAACATATATTTTTTTGTGTATGTGTGCATAACTGAATCACTATGCTGTTCACCTGAAATTAAGCAACATTAGAAATCAAGTATACTTAAACTTTAAAAAATTGAAAAAGAAAATACCCTCTTCCCTCTAGTGCCACAGTTTCCCTGTAATTTCATAATTATTGTACTTCCTTTTGGAAGGAATTCTTAGGAAAGTCTGTACCCACTTTATAAATTGTTATTCCCTTTGTATGCACTGAAATCTTCAATTCTTTGGCCCTAGCTGTAAATAGTAGAACCTGTGATAGAGATTCTTATGATGACTAAAGAGCCTATCAAAAAGAGGAGAAATACTGTATAAGTGAAATACTATAATAGCAGAAATGCTTTAAGTGAAAAACTGCACATTAGCTTGTTCAGTCTGCATAACCTCGTAAGTAATGTTTGATGGAACTATTAGTTCTGTCATAAAAAAGGCTGATAAATGTTGATGCAACTTCATTTTAGCTTTGCAGTCTTAGTGAGTATATTATCATCTATATATTTTTTATAATTAACAGTGGTGCTTGCTCTTTTGTTCCATAATTGGAGCATTTATTGAGAGATTTCCCACTGTTTGAATGATGGGCTTCATCCTCTCTACTTTTTCCCTGCTGTGTCCCCACAGTTATGATGCTCAAAATTTATAGAGTTTAAATGCTTCTTGCTGCTGTTTCACATTTCTACTTACTGTTTATTCATAGGATAAGGATAAGAGAGTTCTGTGTTAGAAGGAGCTTTTATATAGACGATTAGCAATGCTGAGAACATCCACTTATCTTTTGGTAACATTGATGGATTCCAACAAGGCACATGTAATACTGCTTAACATCACAAATGGGCCTCTTCATAAGAAGGGTTGACTGCATGGAAACAGTTGAAGGAGTGTTTCATCAGGAGACATTTCAGAGTTTATGAGGCTTGGGTTATGTGCATATTCCAATACAGACTGTTAATCAATCAGAATATCATATTCCACTGCTGGGACCCTGGTAGGTATTTTGTATTTAGAATATGTAGGATAGAATATAAATCCGAGATCCTCCCTCTCTCTCTATCTCTTTTTTTAATTCACTGCCAGGACTAAGTGAAACTTAAGATTTTATTAGGCTGGACTATTACCGTTACAGTATAACATGGTACCTGGTGTGTCTTAGGAAATAGAGGTGTTATGCCAACAGTTGTCATGAGTTTATTTTCTCCTTCAATGCTTGATGAGAAAATGTGCTGTCAGTTAAAGAAGTGCAGTGGGAATAATGATCATTCTAGAAGCCTTCAAACTAGGCTACAGGTATTTAATTTAAAAGTAAATTGTCTATTTGAAGAGTTAGTATGTCCTTTTGACAAGAAGTATTAAAGCAGAGTGATAAAGTATAGTTAGTGACTTAGGGGTTTTAAAATCATTTTCCTCTAAATGCTAGCTGAAAACCAATTGTTGAATATCTGTGCTTAACATCAGTTTTGTTTACAATGTTTTAGTTTGTTATCATTCCACCTGAGGGCAGGCAGGAAACATACAGCTGAGTTTAATTCACACCGTTCACTTTGCTTTGTTAGATCTGATGAGAGACTTGCTAGCCATTCAAGTTTCCTTTGTTGATGTAAAATGGCACTTCTGGACTGCTGTCAGTCTCGGGTTTTTTTTTTGTTGTTGTTGTTGTTGTTTGTTTTTTTGGTGAGTTGGTTGGTTGATTGGTTTTGCTTTTTTTCCTCCCACTGTTTAGATTTTTACATATGACTTAATTGTAAGTTTCAAAGCACAGTTGAATATAGAAGAATTTGAAATGCCTTGTTTCTTGTGTTTAAACAGTGATGCTTTATTTTTGTTTTCCATTGTTTGAAGTTTCTTTCAGGGCCCTCCTTTTTTCCTGGTTACTGTCAATAACTAGATATGATTTTTTAAAAGTCACATTTGATTTGTAATCTAATCCTCTTAAGGTTAGAAGGATCCTAGACATTAGTCAAAGTCTTACATTTTACAAATAAGAAGTCAGACCCCCAGAGAAAAGAAATGACTTCCTGGGGCACTACAGCTGTCTAGTGACAGATCAACATCCAAAGTCTGGTCTCTTGACTTGCTGAAGTGTTCTTTTTCCTCTCCATCAACCCCGTTTGTTCTATTCTCAACTTATACGGTGACATCTGAGCATATTCTAACAACAAACCCTTCATGTGGACGTCATTCCCCAAGCTTGCTGGTTGATGACTTCAAGTGTTTGACAGTGCATATGACAATATAATTTATCCTGTGACTGCACAGATGACATCCTGCGAATACTACTTGATGCCACCACAAAATCATCCCTGAAAGGATTGCAGCTGTCTCTGGATTCGTAGCTCCCATAGTCTTCCTTTGATATATACCCCCAAATGTCATTCTCACTGTTAAAGACAAACGCCAGATATGGTAACACAGTTATAGTTGCTAATTATTATGTCAATGTGATTCTTTTTTTCTCTCATCATTGTGCTTATCTATATATCCTATTTTGCTATTCTAGGTTTGTGTGCTGGAGAGGCAAATATTTGACTTCCTTGGATATCAGTGGGCACCTATCCTGGCAAATTTTGTACATATTATTATCGTCATTCTTGGTTTATTTGGAACCATTCAATATAGACCTCGTTACATAACGGGAGTAAGTACCCTTCCTGTTTTCTAAAAATTTTATTGAAATAGAGAAAAAATATGCCAACTATATATGTCTTGAAAATTATTTGTAAACTCTCTCTTTAAAGTGCCATGCGTTTGTTTATATAGTTTCATGCTATATCAAAGTAATTAAAAAACTGTCAAATTTAAAACACTTGGCAGTGAGTACCAATAAATGGTACTTTATTAAAGTACCAATAAATTGTACTTTCAGCAAATATTCTTTTGTAAATACAAAGACAATAGAAATGCTATGTGAGAAATTATAAAGTCATGTTTTCCAATTTAACAGATTCTAATGGGACTTTTTCCCATTTTAAAAAATTATATTTTGTCAACTGAATAAAGGTAGTTTAAAATCAATACAAATGAACATATAGTATTAATGTAAAAATGTTAATACATATTAGGGTGAATATTTGACATACTTGAAAGCCAGAACAATCTGGACCACTCTGTGTCTTTCACAATTCTTTTTTTGGCTTGGAGGAAGTATTTTGCATTCTCACTCAAGTTAAACTTACTTAACATAAAAGTGAAATCCAACTGTGTTGTGGGTGCTATGGGAACCATAACTTAGGATTTTTTACTTTTGTGTGTGTCTCAGATCTTAGCTATAGCTCTTCATTAATGTAGATTTTTTTATTGCCATCATTTTTTTCAGCTTCTTCTGTTTTTTGACAAAGCAAAAAATGTATAGGATCTATTTAAAATTGTAAAGCAAATTTTTGATAAAGGCATTTATATGAGACACTGTAGCTAAAGATCTGCCTTATTCAGTGCAAACCAGCAAGCCTTCTTGGGTCTTATGAAGCCTTGTTCACATAAAAGATGCCCTCCTGTTCCTTGTTGTTCTCTCTGGCATCTGGAACCCAGATAAAGCTCATGGGTACTGAAACAGGCAATATGGTGGCATCTGGAACCAAGGGGTCCACTGGCTGGCTAAGGCTGAATTGGGAGCCCCATAGTCTTCTCTGGGAACACACCCAGATGAGCAAATGTCCTCTCTAAGGGGACATGCTTCCATGTAAATCTTGTAATACTTTTTACAAGATTACAAGTAGGATGTGTTCTCTTGCAGAGGGTTTTTCAGTGCATAAGATATGATAGTAGTGTTCACTTTCTTGTATAAATTGTAATTTGATCCAATGTAAAGGAGGTGGTACACATGGGAGCGGATTTTCTGTAGTCGTAATTCCAGGGATAAAATCTTTAACCTACCAAATTCTGTGACTTTGGACAACATAACCTAACCAATTCTTAGTTTCTTACATTAACAATGAAAGTAATGATTATATTGATTCAGTTCAGTTCTGTTCAGTTGCTCAGTTGTGTCCGACTCTTTGCGACCCATGAAGCGCAGCACTCTAGGCCTCCCTGTCCATCACCAACTCCCGCAGTCCTCCCAAACCCATGTCTAGGGAGTCAGTGATGCCATCCAACCATCTCATCCTCTGTCATCCCCTTCTCCTCCTGCCCTTAATCTTTCCCAGCTTCAGGGTCTTTTCCAGTGAGTCAGCTCTTCACATCAGGTGGCCAAAGTATTGGAGTTTCAGCTTCAACATCAGTACTTCCAAAGAACACCTAGGACTGATCTCCTTTAGGATGGACTGGTAGATCTCCTTGCAGTCAAAGGGACTCTCAAGAGTCTTCTCCAACACCATAGTTCAAAAGCATCAATTCTTTGGTGCTCAGCTTTCTTTATAGTTCAACTCTTGCATCCATACATGACTACTGGAAAAACCGTAACCTTGACTAGATGGACCTTTGTTGACAAAGTAATGTCTCTGCTTTTTAATATGCTGTCTAGGCTGGTCATAACTTTCCTTCCAAGGAGTAAGCATCTTTTAATTTCATGGTTGCAATCACCATCTGCAGTGATTTTGGAACCCCAAAAAATAAAGCCAGCCACATGCTTTAATTTAATTGTTACATGCCATTACATGAAACAGTCTCAATTTACCATTCCTCTTCCGTTAGACTTTGAGGCTCCTCCATGATTTTATTCTAATAAATAGTGTTACTCTGAGTATCACCACCTAAGTATGTCATCTCCACTTGTGATAAAGTTCCTGGAATAAAAATCTAGATGTGGATCAAAATTTTTGTATGGCTTAAAGTTTTTTTGCTTCTTTGTTTTGAGAAGTGAGTGGGATATTATATTGGGTTGGCCCAAAAGTTTATCGGGTTTTTCTGTACCGTCTGTTTGACCAACTCGATATAAAATGATCTTGGCACAATGCTTGGTATTTAAAAGCTTAGCTTAAAAAAAAAGTGTTTATTATCATTTGAAAATAATTCTGAGTTGTATAGACTAGTAAGAGCCTGTTGGGCAATTTGAAATAGAGTGTGGCAGTCTAGGCTACCCTGGTAGCTCAGAGGGTAATCTAAGTTATTGGTTGAACTCTCTACCACTTTTAAACTGCTACAGCTCTCAAAAATTTTTGTGAGATTTCTGTGTACCAAATTAAACTCATCTTCTTAAATTACATATGCACAAATCTTTTCAATATAGGATACAGTCTCTAGTGTTCCATAAGAGTTAAAATGTCATGGCATGCCTTTAAGATTGTTAGAACTTTTATATAATTGAGAGGATCTCTGAAATCTTTCTGAAGTCTTAGCTGCATGTCTTAGCATTGCATCTTTGATTTGATCTTGACTTACAGACACCATTCTGAATTTGTTCTCTTTCTAGAGGCAATGTCTTTACTTGAAAAATCTTTTGCCAGCTGGAGATGCTATAAATGTGAAATTTTTATTTTCCAACCTAGCAAGTCTTCAGTTAACAATGTACTCTCTAAATTGTACTTGAAAAGGGGACTGTTCCTTTAGCTCATCTCTCATAATATCATGTTATGCATAGCTAAAAGATGACAAATAATACTGTCAACTGTTTGCTTGGAAATCCCATTAGCCAGATCCACAAGTTTGTAGATATATTTTCTATTTTCAAAGTTACTGCAGACAGTATTTAGCCTTACTGTTCCCACAATAATTGCTGTGAGTCTTCTTTTCTCCAGTCCTCAAAAACCATTTCTTTACTGTTTTTCCCGTTTTCCCTGATAGTCTTCTCACTGTCCTTCTGGCCTCCATATGCCATCTTGTCTCAAAGTTAATGCTATGAATTTTAGGTTTGTGTTATAGTATCACTCAATTTCTGTACTAGTTGCCTATTTCTATGTAATTTCTATATAACAAACGATTTCTATATATCAAATTAGTGGAATCTTATGGCTGTGATGCCATGTTGAAACTCAAAAGTTGATTCATGAAAATAGAGAATTTGTCATAAAAATGGAATAAAGGATTTTCAGTTTGCCTAAAGATGATAAAAAGAATTTTAGTTAAACAAACTTGAATGGAATCACAGATGACAGAAATTCTGGTCAAAGAAGGATCTGGGTTTAGCAGGAAAATGCAAAGTTGGCGACAAGCTGTAACTAACAACACGGTACTGCTGCAGTTAAGAAATATCCATAGTCTCTCTGTATTCTGGATATTGAGATATTAACAATGAAATTTCTTTTCCTTTCCCCTGAAAATGTAAGTTTTAATGATTTCTATATTTGTCATTTTACATCACAATATAAAACAACTCAATATAAAAATAAAGATAAGCACTTTCATTAGTTTAAAACTGAAACTTATTTATACTTTTGTACATTTTCTTCATCTATGTGCAACTGAAATGTATCTGATTATGCTACATCTCAAATATGTGTGTTAATTTTTATTTTAAGTGATATCAAATAAGTTTGGAATTCATGTGGCTATTTCTTTGATTATGGTCCAGTCAAATGTTTTAGCATAGTCAATGAAACAGAGATAGATGTTTTCTTCTGAAATTCCCTTGCTTTCTCTATAATCCAGAAAATGTTGGCAATTTGGTCTCTAGTTCCTCTTCCTTTTCTAAACCCAGCTTGGACATCTGAACTTCTTGGTCTGCATAATGCTGAAGGCTAGCATGCAAGATTTTAAGCATGACCTTTCTTGCATGGGAGTTGAGTGTGATTGCCTGATGGTTAGCACATTCTTTGTTACTACGCTTCTTGGGAATTGGGATGAGAATTGACTTTGTCCAGTTCTGTGGCCACTGCTGGGTCTTCCAGATTTCCTGACATAATATACACCTTGATGGCATCCAGGCTGGATGAGTTACAACCCAGAATCAAGATAGGCAGGAGAAACACCAACAACCTCAGATATGCAAATGATAGCACTCTAATGACAAAAAGTTAAGAGGAACTTAAGAGCCTCTTGATGAGAGTGAAGGAGGAGAGTGAAAGAGCTGGCTTAAGACTAAATATTAAAAAAAAAAAAAAAATAGATCACAGCATCCGGCCCCATTACTGCATGGCAAATAGAAGGGGAAAAGTGAAAGTAGTGACAGATTTCCTCTTCTTGGACTCCAAAATCACTGTGAATGGTGACTGCAGCCATGAAATCAGAAAATAATTGCTGCTTGGCAGGAAAGTGATGACAAACCTAGACAGTGTGTTGAAAAGCAGAAACATTACTCTGCTGACAAAGATCCATATAGTCAAGGCTATGGTTTCCCAGTGATCACGTATGGTTGTGAGATCTGGACCATAAAGACAGCAGAATGCCAAAGAATTGATGCCTTGGAACTGTGATACTGGAGAAGACTCCTAAAAGTCTCTTGGACAGCAAGGAGATCAAACCAATCAATCTTAAGAGAGATCAATTCTGAATATTCACTGGAAGAACTGATGCTGAAGCTGATACTCCAGTATTTTGGTCATCAGATGCGAACAGACAACTCAGTGGAAAACTCCCTGATGCTGGGAAAAATTGAGGGAGAAGAAGAAGAGCGTATCAGAGGATAAGATGGATAGACGGCATTACCGATGCAATGAACATGAACTTGGGAAAACTCCGGGAGATGGTGATGGACAGGGAGGCCTGGTGTGCTGCAGTCCATGGGGTTGCAAAGAGTCAGACTCGACTGGGTGACTGAACAACAACAGCAATTTCGTTGTTTAACCCTTTACATATTATTATATATTATATAATATAATAAATATATTATGGCATGGTATATACTGGGGGCTTCCCTGGTGGCTCAATGGTAAAGAATCCACTTGCCAGTGAAGAAGATGCAGGTTTGATCCCTGGGTAGAGAAGATCCCTTGGAGAAGGAAATGGCAACCCACTCCAGCATTTTTTCCTGGGAAATCCCATGGACAGGGGAGTCTGGTGGGCAATAGGGATTGCAAAAGAGACACACATGACTTAGCAACTAAACAACAAAAATAATGTTATATGTTATTATACATTATACTGTTTTAATGTTTTTATGATAAATATTTCCCTGTAATCATCTCTATAAAAAATACCCTCATCTTCATTTGTGATTTTGGTCCTTAAAAAAGATATCTAAATATAACTAAATAATATGAACAAGTTTAAATCTTTCAGTATATAGTTGACAACTATGCATCCAGAATCATTTTATTCAATTATCCTCCCACCAATGTAGAGCAGAGTGTTTTTCACTGCACCCCTTCTAACCCTGAATACTATCTGTTCTCATATTTTTTTAACCTACTGAAAGAAAAAGTGTCATTTTTATTGCATTTCTTATCTTACTGAATTGAACTTTTTCATATTTTTATTAGCCATTTTTATTTCCTTTTCAAGGGATTGTCATGTTGTACTCATTGCTCATTTTTCCATGGAACCTTAGTGTTTATCATAATAATTTTTACATATGGATCACTTAGTAAAGATCCTTACCCTTTTAAATATCATACATTTTCATTTTGATATTTATTGTTTTTCTCTTATTAAAATGAACTTTCCCTTTGTGATAACTTCTATTTATTTTTTAAATTTATTTTTAATTGGAGGCTCATTGCTTTACAATGTTGTGTTGGTTTCTGCCATGTAACTGTGAATCAGCCTTAAGTATACATGTATCCCCTTTCTCTTGAGCCTCACCCCCATCCTACCCCCATCCCACCCCTCTAGGTTATCACAGAGTGTAATGATGTGTTCATTACCTGTGGGCCTAATTAGTTTTGCTCAAACAAAAAGGCAGATGCCCAAAAATAGAGGCTAAGAAAAAAAGTGTCACTTTCCATGAGAGTTTCAACTTATTCATGGTACATATTATTCTATTAATTGAAAGCTTCCTCCCCCTCCTACAATAAGCATGTGGGCATCCTTGAAACACTGAGCACAGTAGCAACAAATAAAATTTAGAGTATTGGTAATGAGTTTCATTTCCTTAACTAATTTTCTCTTTCATAAGAGCAAAGAAGAAAAATTTACAACAGTTAATTGGGACAAGAACTCATTAGTACCCTTTGAAAGCCTCTGGCATTTCAAAGAATATAATATGTTGAAGTAAAATTAAATGGATGATTTCAATTCCAAGCAAAGGACATTTGAAGCAAGAATCCATAAAAAGCATCTGTATTGCGTAACTCTATAGCATCAAGAGTCCCAAAGAAAACCCCAGATTAACTTTGGTGGAATAATTCATACCTAAATACATATAAATGGCTCCCATGAAAGAATTACCTTATGTCATAAATGAAATTGCCAAAAAGATCTTCATTTGGGCTAAAGACACTGGCAAGCAGAATATGATTTGAGATATCCAGTAGTTATTAGTTAATGACAAAAAATGCTGATGAATTGCATGCTTTAAATTGTCTAAGATAATCTGAGGAGTATGTGGTTCCTAACTGGGAGAGGCACAGCAATTTTTTTGGTGATATTACCACAAGACGTGTTGTCATAACTCTCATTATTTTTTCCTGTTTTTTTCTTTCTTCCCTCTCTTCTTTCATGCCTTCCTTTTCTTTCCTCTTTCCTTCTCCCCACCCCCCTTCCCTCCCTTTCTCTGTATTTAACCAAGTTATTTTGAAAGAAAGAAGAATACCTTGCAGAGTTTGTAACCACAGATTTGGTCAGTTAAACTCACCCCAAAACTATAAATGAATTCAAAATAGCTAAAAATCCATTATTCAGATTTCATGAAAACAACAGAAGAGAACAACATACCAAAATCATAGTAATAGGAATCATATATCTTCTTTTCTTACCATTTCCATTACTGTTCACAGATGCTACTAGATTGCTTCCTCTACAAATCCTACAAACCTCACATTAACTTTATAAATTTTCTGTTCAAACTCATGTAACTAGGAAATAGCAGAGTCGGGATATGGACCCATGCTCTTAACCAAAGCCATACTCTTAACTACCATACTGAACTAACTTTTATGTGCACAGCTCAAAGGGCCATAATTTATCTGACAAATGAAAACAGGTTTTGTTAAGATTTTGGCAAATCCGAAATCTGTCATGGCGTTTGACATTTGAAGAGCAGTTAGATTTTAAATTGCTGTCTGCAATTTATATCATTCTTATATCAAGTTTAATGGTTTTTGCTATGTATTTAGTGAGGAAACAACCTTATGTCTCTAAAATTAAGAACACAAAACCCTAATGATGCACATTTTATTTTTTCAGAAGGATAGTATTATAGAGTATCCTTAATTTCCAGAAATAATGAATTAAAATGGTATTTAAAAATCATTTCTTGTGACAATCAATATTTGATAATGGTAATTCATATATATACATACGTACATATGTATGTATGTAAACATAATTTGCATATGATTTATAGTATATATTAATTAAGAACAAAAGTATCTCCACATTTATTTGCAAGGAGCTTTAAATAGCTGGTGGGAGAATTCATTTCTATATAATTGAAAAAGCACCCTCATTATATACCAAAACATGCATGCATGTATATTATTGTTCCTATAGAGCTTTTCTTTGACATCAGTTTAGGTTATAATAAGTAATCCAAATTAAACAAGTCAGAAAAACTGGGATCAGTATCCTGTTTTGTTACCAAAAAAATCAAGAGATTAAAGTAGTATGTGACGTAATGTAAAAGTTGCTCAGTTATGTCCAGCTCTTTGCGTTATATACAACAGTTATGTAGTTTGCATTATGTACAAAAACAGTTATATACAACTCATGGATTGTAGCCTGCTAGGATCCCCTCTCCATGGAATTCTCCAGGCAAGAATACTGGAGTGGGTTGCCATTCCCTTCTCCAAGGGATCTTCCCAACCCAGAGACTGAACCTAGGTCTCCTGCATTGCAGGCAGATTCTTTACTGTCTGAACCATCAGGGAAGTCCTTTAAAATAGTATGGTTACAGCTAATTTCAGGAAGCAGGAATATGATGTTTAGAAAGAGAAGCCAATATTCATGAATTGTCATTCCTTGGTTTTAAAAAAATAATGAACTATTAGACTGTCATTAAACCTCTACTCATTCTTCTGAAATAATGAAGAATTGAATACTGCTTTCAGTTTGCATATTAAAATTTTAGATGAATAATTTCACATTGCTGAGTACTAAACTTTGGTTCATCAATTTGAGACACTTCTTTTTCCTACAATTATTATTTAACATATTAATACTGGTTTATCAATGAGTATTTCTTTGTGAATTGACACACATCCTTCCCTCCTTTGAGGGAGAGCAGAGCATAAAAAGACATCAATGAGTCAGCTTCAGACAACATGTCATCTGTTTTGACTTCCTTGATTTTGCTTTTCCTTGAGCCAGTTTATTAAAAGAAAGGAAACCCGTGTCATCTGGGACAAGTCTTGAAGGCCACATGGAGTTATCAGAAAACAAAGCTAAGACCTATTTTATAAAACCATTCTGTTATGGCAGTTTGGGACATGTATAGACTCCTCAGAGGGTGTGCAAAAGCAAATAGAAACTCAATTTGTATTGGGGGGGAGCAGAAACTCCATGTTTTTGGAATTTACTATTTACTGATAATCAGCCATGATTTGGATTTTAAGTTTTTAAGGAGCTCAGGTCCCCATGGAGACTATAACCAATAGCAATAATGAGAAGTAAGTTCTGTGTCCTACTCCCAGGCCGTGTGTTTCTTTCACTCTAGTAATATGACTGTCCTAAAAATTTGTGTACTCTATTTGGTCATTTCTAGGAAATTATTAATCTATGTTTAGGCAGTTGTTTTGAGTATTTGATTCATTTTTTGCAGGAAAAAATATCCAAAAGGAAATGTATTGCAGCTAAAGCATTAAAATTGCACACTTTCTGTTCAGGACAGAAAATCAATGTAGATTAGAGATGAAAAGACTTGAGATAGTAGTAAATTAACATTGCTTCTAATGACTTAGTAGTTGTGAAACTAAGTCTTTTCCCATAAGCCTGGGAGGGGGAAAAAAAACATCATTACTAGTTTTATGGATTTTGCCTCTAGTTCTAAAATAAATGTAATAATGCAACATGGTGAATGCAATTTATTCTCAAAAGGATGTATTCCCTTAGGGAATTGTGGGCCATTTATCCTATAAGAATATACTTGTGCTCACATTCTGTTGTTAGGCTGTGACTAAAGATTTATAGAATGTGGCAAGTATAAGTAATTACATTTTAACAGTCTAAATAATTCCTGTTTGTAAGTCATCAAATAATTTTTGGAAAAAAATTCTGAGGAGAGATGTGAGATATTTCATTTCAGTTCAGTTGCTCGGTTGTGTCTGACTCTGCAACACCCTGGACTGCAGCACACCAGGCTTCCCTGTCCATCACCAACTCTCAGAGCTTGCTCAGGCTCATATCCATCGAGTCAGTGATGCCATCCAACCATCTCATCCTCTCGTCATCCTCTTCTCCTCTTGCCTTTAATCTTTCCCACCATCAGGGTGCTTTCCAATCAATCAGTTCTTCTCATCAGGTGGCCAAAGTACTGGAGTTTCAGCTTCAGCATCAGTCCTTCCAAAGCATATTCAGGACTGATTTCCTTTAGGATTGACTGGTTTGGTCTCCTTGCAGTCCAAGGGACTCTCAAGAGTCTTGTCCAATACCACAGTTCAAAAGCATCAATTCTTCGACACTCAGCTTTCTTTATAGTACAGAATTTCGAAAACAAAATGTAAAATTAGACTTATAGTAAGATAAAAATCCTCTTCCTTGCCTTTCTCCAGCTGTTCCTAGTCTCTTTATAGTTCCTGAGCGTTCTATATATAGACATGTCAGAGGGTCTGTAAAAGCAAATCATTTTACTCTAATTTATTTTTGGATCACACTGTTTTGACAGTCCCCCCCTCCCAAATCTCCCCTTCCCACTGGAGTTTTTCTTTTATTCCTGAAAGTGAGAAAACAGGCTTTTAAAAAAAAAATGTCCTATTTCCATTTCTTGCTCATTCTGTTCATATTTTGGAAACCCATTGCTTTCCTGTTTGAGTTTAGGCCATTTTCTTTTGACTTGACCATGATTTTATCAGTAACTTTTTTTTTTTTTTAGGTTAGGCTCTCCTTCCCTGGAGATTTCCTGCTCTCCAGTCTAAATTGGTGGCTCTTCAGGCCTAAATGTGTAGGTAGATAGGAAGAGACGTGGGAGACTCAATCTAATTACGAAAGAATCTAGGATGGATAAAAGAAAGATTATAAGAAGTGTGTTTAAAGACTCTTTCGAACAAGTCCTCTATTTGAAAGACTCAAATAAGATGGAAATGTGAACTCACTATCCAAATGATCTTCGTCTTAAGTGCCCACTCTTAGTTAGAAGGAAGTTCGTGA
The DNA here is from genome assembly GCA_006410635.1 of Cephalophus harveyi. Taxonomy (NCBI): domain Eukaryota; kingdom Metazoa; phylum Chordata; class Mammalia; order Artiodactyla; family Bovidae; genus Cephalophus; species Cephalophus harveyi. Next base: position 120,791 of record SJYT01019902.1, on the reverse strand, counting down.
CTTCATTAAAAGTTAACATAAGATCCTTCGTTCCAATGACTACCCTTCAGACTTAGCTAGACAAGAAGTAAGAAAACATCTATTGAACTTTTTTTATAACGTTATAAGTAACGTATTCCCAACAGAATGGTAAAGGTTTCCTCCACAGACTCACACCTGGATTAACTTTTAAAACATCCGGAAAAACTAAACTTTCGTACTTATGGAAGTTGAGACCTCACAATTACATAGATAGTAAAACTACTAAGAGATACGAAAACTGACAAACTGAAATAGAAGTCCATTAAAGTAAATTGTCAATATACATAATATTGAAACAAATAAATGAATAAAAATTTTATAACCCAAAAAAAGAAATCTCCTAATTTACGAAGAGACAAAGGTTTCCACGACCTCCCTGACACGAACAAAAGGTCGGGTGAAAATGTGAGTGACAATAGTATGCAAGGAAGGAGTTCAGAGGTCTAATATTTCTTAAGACGGATCATCAATTAGAAGGAGACGTAGACACCGAATAGGTATGTATGACACCTGACGGTCAACGAGATGAGACGAATAATTACTCGTGAATTTGCAGGTCAGAAGGAGGAGGTCGTTAACTAACTTTATCGAGATAAAACGACGAGTATTAAAATCCCGACATCTCCACCGTACGACAAACGGAAAAACTTAGTCTTCACCTTGTCATTGAAAATTTCAAGTAATTTCCACCACGATCACCATTCCTTGGGCGGACGGTTCTGTCCTCTGCATTCTCTGTACTCAAGTCAGGGACTCAGCCCTTCTAGGGGACCTCCTCCTTTATTATGGGGCAGGTATAAGAACGGACCTCTTAGGGTACGACAGAGGAGTCTGGTGGACTACAGTCCATGGGGTTCCAAAGACTTGGACACATTGAAGTGACTTAGCATGCACACACACAACATATTTGACTTTGAAATTGTTTCCTTTTCTCAGGAAGATCTGAACAGGTGGCTTTGTTATACAAAGATATGGAAATCCAATGACTATTAGAATTCCTTCACTCTTTAAAAAGTCCTTCATGATTGTTTATTATATGGGGTTGCAAAGAGTCGGACACAACTGAGCGACTGAACGGAACTAAACTGAACTGAAGGACTATGCTATGTGTAAGTTATACCATAACAAACAAAGCCTCCAAATGTTTCCATTTTAAAAGAGGGGAGAAGAAGCATGTAACCATGTAAAAACAATGCTTATCATAAATTCTATGAGAGATGTAAAAGGTATCACAAGATTCCCAGAACAGATTCAATACATCAACCAGGGCCTGAAAAGATTCCAGAGATCCTTCATAGAGGAAATGACACATGAATTAAGATTTAACATTTGAGTATGATGGGGAAGACAGGAAGAGGTGAGAATTTCAGGCAAAGATAACAGAAGTAAAAGCATCAGTCAGTTCAGTTCAGTTCAGTCGCTCAGTCATGTCCGACTCTTTGCGACCCCATGAATCGCAGCACGCCAGGCCTCCCTGTCCATCACCATCTCTCGGAGTTCACTCAGACTCACATGAGATGAACATGAGTCCATCACTGATGCCATCCAGCCCTCTCATCCTTGGTCGTCCCCTTCTCCTCCTGCCCCCAATCCCTCCCAGCATCAGAGTCTTTTCCAATGAGTCAACTCTTCGCGTGAGGTGGCCAAAGTCTGGAGTTTCAGCTTTAGCATCATTCTTTCCAAAGAAATCCCAGGGCTGATCTCCTTCAGAATGGACTGGTTGGATCTCCTTGCAGTCCAAGGGACTCTCAAGAGTCTTCTCCAACACCACAGTTCAAAAGCATCAATTCTTCGGTGCTCAGCCTTCTTCACAGTCCAACTCTCACATCCATACATGACTACTGGAAAAACCATAGCTTTGACTAGATGGACCTTAGTTGGCAAAGTAAAAGCATAGAGGTATTTAAAAATGTAATAGTATTTTTATTGATTTGTATTAGATCCGCATGTCTGCTACACACAGGCTGGACTAGTTAAAAGTAAGGCCCACAGTCACAGAAAACTAACCAATCTAACCACATGGACCACAACCTTGTCTAACTCAATGAAACTATAAGCCATGCCATTTAGGGCCATGCAAGACGGATGGGTCATGGTGAAGAGCTCTGACAAAATGTGGTCCACTGGAGAAGGGAATGGCAAACCACTTCAGCATTCTTGTCTAGAGAACCCCATGAATAGTATGAAAAGACAAAAAGACAGGACACTGAAAGATGAACTCCCCAGGTCGGTAGGTGCCCAATATGCCACTGGAGATCAGGGAGAAAAAACTCCAGAAAGAATGAAGAGATGAAGCTAAAGTAAAAACAACACCCAGTTGTGGATGTGACTGGTGATGGAAGTAAAGTCCGATGCTTTAAAAAGCAAAATTGCATAAGAACCTGGAATATTAGGTTCATGAATCAAGGCAAATTGGAAGTGGTCAAACAGGAGACAGCAAGAGTGAACATCAACATTTTAGGACTCAGCAAACTAAAATGGATTGGAATGGGTGAATTTAACTCAGATGAACATTGTATCTACTACTGTAGGCAAGAATCCTTTGAAGAAATGGAGTATCATCATAGTCAACAAAAGAGTCTGTAATGCAGTACTTGGATGCAGTCTCAAAAACAGCAGAATGATCTCTGTTTGTTTCCAAGGCATACCATTCAATATCATGGTAATCCAAGTCTATGCCCTAACAGGAATGCTGAAGAAGCTGAAGCTGAATGGTTCTATGAAGACCTACAAGACCTTCTAGAATTAACACCCACAAAAGATGTCCTTTTCATTATAGGGGACTGGAATGCAAAAGTAGGAAGTCAAGAAACACCTGGAATAACAGGCAAATTTGGCCTTGAAGTACAGAATTAAGCAGGGCAAAGGCTAACAGAGTTTTGCCAAGAGAACACACAGATCATAGCAAACATCCTCTTCCAACAACTCAAGAGACGATTCTACACATGGCCATCACCAGATGGTCAACACCGAAATCAGATTTATTATATTATTTTGAGCCAAAGATGGAGAAGCACTATACAGTCAGCAAAAACAAGACCAGGAGCTGAGTGTGGCTCAGAACATGAACTCTTTATTGTCAAATTCAGACTTAAATTGAAGAAAGTAGGGAAAACCACTAGACCATTCAGGTATGACCTAAATCAATCCCCGACCGAGGATGAGATGGCTGGATGGCATCACTGACTCGATGGATGTGAGTCTGAGTGAACTCTGAGAGATGGTGATGAACAGGGAGGCCTGGCGTGCTGCGATTCATGGGGTCGCAAAGAGTCGGACACGACTGAGCGACTGAACTGAACTGAACTGAACAATGATACAGTGGAACTGAAAAATAGATTCAAAGGATTAGATCTGATAGAGTGCATGATGAACTATGGACAGAAGTTCGTAACATTGTACAGAAAACAGGGATTAAGACCATCCACAAGAAAAAGAAATGCAAAAAAGAAAAATGGCTGTCTGAGGAGTGCTTACAAATAGCTGTGAAAGAAAAGAAGCAAAAAGCAAAGGAGAAGAGTAAAGATATACCCATTTGAATGCAGAGTTCCAAAGAATAGCAAGGAGACATAAGAAAGACTTCCTCAGTGATCAGTGCAAAGAAATAGAGGAAAACAATAGAATGGGAAAGACTAGAGATCTCTTCAAGAAATTAGAGATACCAAGGGAACATTTCATGCAAAGATGGGCTCAATAAAGGACAGAAATGATATGGACCTAACAGAAGCAGAAAATATTAAGAAGAGGTGGCAAGAATACACAGAACTGTACAAAAAAATATCTTCATGACCCAGATAATCACAATGGTGTGATCACTCACCTAGAGCCAGACATCCTGGAATGTGAAGTCAAGTGGGACTTAGGAAGCATCACTATGAACAAAGCTAGTGGAGGTGATGGAATTTCCAGTTGAGCTATTTCAAATCCTAAAAGATGATGCTGTGAAAGTGGTGCACTCAATATGGCAGCAAATTTGGAAAACTCAATAGTGGCCACAGGACTGGAAAAGGTCAGTTTTCATTCCAATCCCAAAGAAAGGCAATGCCAAAGAATGCTCAAACTACCACACACTTGCACTCATCTCACATGGTAGTAAAGTATGCCCCTAATTCTCCAAGCCAGGCTTCAACAGTATGTGAACCATGAACTTCCAGATTTTCAAGCTGGTTTTAGAAAAGAGAGGAACCAGAGATCAGATTGCCACATCCACTGGATCATCAAAAAAGCAAGAGAGTTCCAGAAAAACATCTACTTCTGCTTTATTGAATATGCCAAAGTCTTTGACTGTGTGGATCACAACAAACTGGAAAATTCTTAAAGTAATGGGAATACCAGACCACCTCATCTGCCTCTTCAGAAACCTGTATGCAGGTCAGGAAGCGGCAGTTAGAACTAGACATGGAACAGCAGACTGCTTCCAAACAGGAAAAGGGGTACATCAAGACTGTATATTGTCACCCTGCTTATTTAACTTTTATGCAGAGTACATCATGAGAAACGATGGGCTGGATGAAGCACAAGCTGGAATCAAGATTGCCAGGAGAAATATCAGTAACCTCAGATATGGAGATGACACCAGCTTTATGGAAGAAAGTGAAGAAGAACTAAAGAGCCTCTTAAAGAAAGTGGAAGGGAAGAGTGCAAAGTTGGCTTAAAGCTCAACATTCAGAAAACTAAAGTCATGGCATCTGGTCCCACTACTTCATGGCAAATAGATGGGGAAGCAGTGGAAACAGTGGCAAACTTTATTTCTTCAGGCTCCAGAATCATTGCAGATGGTGACTGCAGCCATGAAAGTAAAGGACGCTTAGTCCTTGGCAGGAAAGATATGACCAACCTAGACAGCATATTCAAAAGCAGAGACATTGCTTTTCCAACAAAGGTCTGTCTAGTCCAGGTTATGGTTTTTCCAGTAGTCATGTATGGATGTGTGAGTTGTACTATAAAGAAAGCTGAGCACTGAAGAATTGATGCTTTTTAACTGTGGTGTTGGAGAAGACTCTTAAGAATCCCTTGGACTGGAAGTCGATACAACTAGTCCATCATAAAGGAAATCAGTCCTGAGTGTTCCCTGGAAGGACTGATGTTGAAGCTGAAACTCCAATCCTTTGGCCACCTGACGTGAAGAACTGACTCATTGGAAAAGACCCTGATGCTGGGAAAAATTGAAGGTGGGGAGAGAAGGGGACAACAGAGAACGAGATGGTTGTATGGCATTACCGACTCAATGGACATGAGATTGAGTAAATTCCCGGATGTGGTGATGGACAGGGAAGCCTGGCATGCTGCAGTCCATGGGGTCGCAAAGAGTCAGACATGACTGAGTGACTGGACTGAACTGAACATTTTAGATAGGGACCAGAATGTAAAGAAAATACTTGACCATCCTAAATTTTTATATAAGACATTCTCTATATATTTAAGAGTTTTATATATGTAGGGGTCCTAAGTGGCTAGCAGCATGGCAGGGAAGAAGAAATTAAAAGATAAGTATGTTTCTAGATATTTTCAAGAGGAGGCTGGAAAGTGGTGGAGTCATTTCACAAGGCAGTCATTAAAGTAAGATGAGTAATTTGGGGAAAAATTTTTTAAATTCAGTTCTAAACTTTCGTTTTCTGATTAGTTATATGGATATTACCAAATATGGATGTCTCAGACCCTTTGTAAACTGTTCCCTAACAACTTGATACAACTTTTAGTTAAAAATAGTAAATATTATGAAGTATGTAGATAACATGGTTTTATCATCCTAAAATAGAATATCTTTGTTGTTGTTTAGTCACTAAGTCACGTCCAACTCTTCTGAGAGCCCATGGACTGTAACCATCCAGGCTTCTCTGTTCATGGCATTTCCCAGGCAAGAATACTGGAGTAGGTTGCCATTTCCTTCTCCGGGGATCTTCCCAACCCAGGGATCGAACCTGCGTCTCCTGCATTGCAGGTGGATTCTTTACTGCTAAGCCACCAAAAGAGCCCTGAATGCCTTATTAAATACCTGGTAATTGGGTTTCCCAGGTGGCGCTAGTGGTGAAGAACCCAATATTTTCAGTAGAGGAGAGTTATGATTCTGCTGAGCTCCTTTAGCTGGCCTGTGTTTGTTCCATGGTGAGTGGTTTAATCTGACTTATCCACTTCCTGATATGATTCTAACCACCAGTTCACTGTCCATTAGAGTCTATGGGCCTCCAGCTAGCCAGTATTTTAAGACTATCTACATGCCTACTGCTTTTCAGGAAAACCTCAATATCACTGCCACTCAATACCTACCAAGTGTTCGAATAAGAAAGATGATATTTATGGGGAATTGCTGAAGGAATAAGTGGTGCATATATTCTGCCAGACCCTCTATATCCTATCCTACACAAACAGGGCTTCATACCCATACTGGATCAGTTTAGAATTTTCAGTGTATTACTTACTCCTGATTTGCATTTTAGCTATATGTCAATTAACGTACTTGAGTGATTTTATAAGAAACAAACTTATGACCTCTATTCACTGTCAAGGTTTTGTTGAAAGCTATGCTTTCAACACTCACAGCAAATATCTATCTCTTGTCTCTGTAGAGGAGGAAAACTTTTCCCTTCTTCCCTTCTAGGTTCTATGGCTGGTCTAATAATTTAATTGATGTAACACAGATTAACAAGAGGAAAACAAATTTAATTTTCTAACTGCCGAAATCTATTAAAATATGAGACTAAAAGAAGTGGCCAGAGCAAGCAGATTTTATGCCTTTTAGAGAAATAAATAACACACTTGTGAAGAATTGATAAGAGAAAGAAATTTTGGCTTGGAATGGTAAATTAGTGAGAAAGTAACAAGGTTTATTTATACAGCCTTTTGGCTGTAAATTCCCTATCTCTGGTGATAAGAATATTTCTCTACATCTTGGAATAGGGATTACCTTTCACATGAGAGATTTATTTCCTGCTTTAAAGGGACAAAGGAGGGCTAGAATGCTTCTATTTCACCAGCCTTTCCTCAAATAACTTTAATTCAAAATAATCAGTGTGCCAGACTGGCATATTGTGATCTCCTTCATCCAAATCCTGGGAATAGTAATGTTTTACTTATGTTATTAGGTTGTTTTTCCTTGAGATCCTGATAAACTTAAGCATTCAGTTCAGTTCAGTCGCTCAGTCGTGTCCGACTCTTTGCGACCCCATGAATCGCAGCAGGCCAGGCCTCCCTGTCCATCACCATCTCCCGGAGTTCACTCAGACTCACGTCCATCGAGTCTGTGATGCCATCCAGCCATCTCATCCTCTGTCGTCCCCTTCTCTTCCTGCCCCCAATCCCTCCCAGCATCAGAGTCTTTTCCAATGAATCAACTCTTCGCATGAGGTAACCAAAGTACTGGAGTTTCAGCTTTAGCATCATTCCTTCCAAAGAAATCCCAGGGCTGATCTCCTTCAGAATTAGATACATATAATTTTAAGATTAAATATGTGACCTGCCAAAGTTTTCCAAAACAAACACACAAAAAAGCTTTCTAGATCTATTTTCTGATAAACTAATAAAAGTAATTCTTTTAGTATACATTTACTAACACTCTGTACCAAACACTCTTCTACACCTTATTGATTCAACATTGAAAAGACCAAATTCAAGCTTTTATGGGCAAGACAGAAGTATACAGGCAGTGAGAAATAGGTCATAGAATGACGTTAAAATATGAGTTTGTCTCTCTGTCTCTCTCTTTTTTATGTGTTTGTGTGTGTGTGTGTAAGTTGTTCAATTGTGTCCAATTCTTTCCAGGAGATCTTCTGAACCAGGGATTGAACCCAAGTCTCCTGCATTGCAGGCAGATTCTTTACAGTATGAGCCACTGAGGAAGCCTATATATATATTCCCTGGAGAAGGTAATGGCTACCCACTCCAGTATTCTTGCCTGGAGAATTCCATTGGCAGAGGAGCCTGGTAGGATACAGTCCCAGGGATCTCTTTGCCAGGTGCTGCAGATATGTAGCAGAAGCATAGTGTTAGTCGCTCAGTCATGTTTGACTCTGTGCAACCCCATGGACTGTAGCCTGCCAGGCTCCTTTGTCCATGGACTTCTCCAGGCAAGAATACTGTTTCCTCCTCCAGGGGATCTTCCCAACCAAAAGATTGAGCTGAGGTCTCCTCCACTGGATTCTTACTACTGGACTGCCACGAAAGCGCTATTCTTTAATGTTAACTTTAAAATTATTATATTCAATTAAAAAATTAAACCTCTTAGAACTATAATTGAAATTAAGTTGATTTTATGTGAAACTTTATGAGATTTAAGCTCGCCATCCAACAACTTGATATGCCTTTTCATTCTAATTTCTCTTGTATTAGTTTGATCAATATGATTTTGCAGGCTTTTTCATGTAGATTTTATACTTTCCTTGTTAAGTTTATTTCTGTATACTTTGTAGATTTTACAGCAATTGTGAATGGAATATTTTCCCCTTTTTAAGTGCTTATTATTAAAATGGAGAAAATGTGTTGCTTTTGTGTATTTATCTTGTTCAAATTTTCTTATTAATGAAGTTTTTCTAAAATCCTTTGGATTTTTTAGGTTATATCTTTAAGAAAATAATCCTTTTTTATTTATGTGCAATAATAGTATTATATATTTTTATTGCATTCATAAGACTCTCTAATAGTTATATGTGGCAATTATAGGAATATCAGTCAAGTTTCTGAATTTTCATGTAAAGGTTTTGGTGGCATTGCATGCTTGCTCAGTCATGTCTGAATCTTTGTGACCCCCATGGACTGTAGCCTGCCAGGTTCTTCTGTCCATGAAGTTTTCCAGGCAAGAATACTGGAGGGGGTTGCCATTTCCCACACCAGGGTAAATATTTTAATATTTTGCTATTTATCTTATAATTGCTATTTGCATTTATTGAATAGTCTTTACCATATTTAAGGTTTTGTTGTTTTTGTTCAATCACTAAGTCATGTACAGCTCTTTGAGAGACCATGGACTCCCCTGTCCTTCAGTGTTTCCCAGAGTTTGCTCAAATTCGTGTCCATTGACTCAGTGATTCTATCTAACCATCTCATCCTCCGCTGCCCCCTTCTGCTTTTGCCTTCGGTCTTTCGCAGCATCAAGGTATTTTCCAATGAATTGGCTCTTTGTATCATGTGGCCAAAGAATTTAAATAGGTTCCTTCACTTATAAGAATGATAATGCACTTTGTTAAATGTTTTTAAACCTATATTACTATAGTAATATTACTTATTATTTTAAATTTTGGATATATTCAGTTGAGTTGATAGTTCAGTTCAGTCAGTTCAGTTCAGTCGCTCAGTCGTGTCCGACTCTTTGCGACCCCATGAATTGCAGCACACCAGGCCTCCCTGTTCATCACCATCTTTCGGAGATCACTCAGACTCACATCCATTGAGTCAGTTGCTAAGTCACTTCAGTCATGTCCAACTGTGTGTGACCCCATAGACGGCAGCCACCAGGCTCCCCCATCCCCGGGACCCTCCAGACAAGAACACCGGAGTGGGTTGCCATTTCCTTCAATGCATGTAAGTGAAAAGTGAAAGTGAAGTCACTCAGTCATGTCTGACTCTTAGTGACCCCATGGTCTATAGCCTTCCAGGCTCCTCCGTCCATGGGATTTTCCAGGCAAAAGTACTAGAGTGGGGTGCCATTGCCTTCTCTGCTTCCTTTACTAGACTATACCATATTTATTTGTAATATATCATCCTTTGCTTCTGTTACGAACTTCTAATATTTTTATTTCCATATGTTATATCTTTATTAAAAAATGAAATTGATTCATAGCTTTTCACTTACAGTATTTTGCAAGATATCCAAGCTTCATAAAATAAATTGGGGAGATTCCTTTCTGTGATGTGAAATAGCTCAAACAGGATTGGAGCTATTAATGTTTCTAAGAGCGCATCTATGAAATCATCTAATCCTAGTATTTTCAGGAATGATAGCTATTTAATCATCTTTCCAATCTATTTTACAGTAATTGGTCTTTTCAAGTTTTCGATTTCTTACATGATTTTGGTAATCTAAATTTTGACAGAGCATCTATTTTCTGAAGACTTTATCTTATGTGATTATCTTGGAATTCCAATAATATTTGATTCATTTCTTTTTAAAATCTCTTCTCTCTTCCTAGATTTATTTCTTTTCCCTGTTTTTTTTTTTTTTTCACTTCATCCATTATTACTTCAGAATCAAGAAAACACCTAAAATCAGTGTCATTTCAGTGTTGCTTTTGCTCTCCCCTCTTATCGCAGTAATGAGAGGAGGCAGGATCTTGGTGTAACCTGGGCACCGCCTCCAGGATGTTTGCTAAATTTTATGGTAATAATTGTGCCGAATTGATAAAGTAGCTTTATGACCTTCTTGCTTTGGGTTTTCTTGGTGTAGTTGGTGTGTCAAGTAACAATAGTAAACAGTTACTTTAAAAGGGAAAAAAATGATGTAACTGAACAAAGGAATTCAATTTATTCAATTTTGAAATTCATTAATAATTTTCCTTTTACCGAGTCAACCAAACTGAAGCTAAATGAAGAAATAGTCTCTGAGTGTAGCAATTATTATAGAACAGCTTTTGTGTAATATTCTCTATAGCATTTGTTTCAAAATAAATCTTTATTTGCAACAATATCACCAAATATTCTGAAGTTGACCCTTCACTTATTTTGTGAACAGTTTTAGTTGTTGGAAGCTTTTTTGATTGCCCAGCTGTCTCCTTAATGGAATAGCTGTCATTTTCTTGGTCTTCTCTGGGCTGTGTTTGTAGACATCTTGTCAGTGGTTTTTGGAAACGTTGACTCATCTGGGGACTCCATGCACAAGAATATGTTATCTAAATTCTGCCGTCAAACCTCTGTCTGCCTAGACCTGTCATTTTCTGAAATGCAATGGAATCAATTTTTCTGTCTTCTCTTTTTATCCTCTTAAAGGTACCACATGTATTTAAGGAACTGTGTAACAGAAATGTTCACTGCATGTATGAAATTCATTTAGTCTAGAATTCATTTTTATTGCATGAGGGGTGTCATAGAGTGAAAAATTGGTATGCGTGTGCAAGAAGATGCCCCTTGGAAGTGAAGCTGCTGTTTTTGAAGAAATTTATTTCACAGCCCAGTAAAATTTTAATTATCTTGTCATCATTTTGAAATGTTAGTGTTTGATGAAGGGCATAAATACTTTTATGTTTGGTTACTCAGTCATGCCTGACTCTTTGCGACCCCGTGGACTGCAGCCAGGTTTCCTGTCCTTCACCATCTCCCAGAGCTTGCTCAAACTCATGTCCATTGAGTCAATGGTGCCATCCAACAATTTCATCCTCTCTTGTCCCCTTCTCCTCCTGCCTTCAATTTTCCCCACCATCAGGATCTTTTCCAATGAGTTGGCTCTTCACATCAGGTGGCCAAAATATTGGAACTTCAGATTCAACATTAGTCCTTCCAGTGAATATCCAGCATTGATTTCCTTAAGGACTGACTGGTTTGGTCTCTGCAGTCCAAGGGACTCGAGAGTTTTCTCCAATACCACAGTTCAAAGGCATAGATTCTACAGTGCCCAGCCTTATTTATGGTTCAACTCTCACATTCGTAGGAAAATGCTGGAAAAATAATAGCTTTGACTATACAGATCTTTGTCAGCAAAGTAGTCTCTGCTTTTTAATACTCTGTCTAGGTTTGTCATAGCCTTGCTTCCAAAGAGCAAGATGTCATGATGTTAGTTTTCTGAATGTTGAGTTTTAAGCTAACATTTTCACTCTCCTCTTTCACTCTCATCAAGAGGCTCTTTAGTTTCTCTTCACTTTCTGCCATTACCCGACCACTGAGTAAAAATGAGATCAACAGCCCGGTAGCTTTAAGTCAGTCTAGAGCAATGATATATCACTCCTGTGTATCAGTAAAGAGTAAGTCCTCGTGCTGTCTACTATGAAAATGAGATTTACTGATAAGAAAAGGTTAAAAAAAATGTAACAGTCATTTTAGGAAGCCAATACATTTTTACTCAAGGGGAAACTGGTATCATGTGAATGTCTTCCATTCCCCTGCAACTTTTTCTATTGTTGAAAGTGAATGATTTCAGTGTAACAGATTGCACACTTGCTTTTAGATATCAGATACACCTATTCCCAAGGAATACTATCATTAAGGCTTTTCTGCACCAAAAAAATATATATATTGAATTGGAAAAGATTTCAAGAATTTTATTCCTTTCCCAACAGAGGTATTTTCCAGTTTGAGCTCACTTTCCCTGTTACTAATTAAATAGTAAAAATAACAGGACCTCAGGGAACATCCATCGTTTAACTGGTGATGTCTTCTCCCCTGTGCCATTGCCACACATCTTGTTATGGTAAAAAGATTATCCGCTATTGTATTTATATAACCTTAACTCATTTTCAGCATGTAACATCACTGTTAATATGCAAAAAATAACATACTTATTTTTTTACATTTTTTAAAATTTAATTTTTCAGTATTACTTAGATAATGCATCATCATTCCCCCACCCCCAGCTACTTTTCTTTCACACTGATCACCTTGGATTCAGATTTGTTTATGATTAAGTATGCATTCATGTTTTCACTTCCCTTTGTGTATCAGAGCATAATAAACTGAACTTCTTAGTGCTAGTTTTGTGTACAGAATAGAAATATTAATTTGAGGCTTAAAGCAAGAAACAATGGCATAGAGTTGCTGTATGAAACAAAAGATCTTTAGTTTTCTTTTAAAATATATTTGACCTTATTTGATAGTTCTTAAGTATACTTTATATTATTGTTTCCAATATTTTCCTTATTTTACCATTTTATGAAGCTGCTGCTGCTGCTAAGTCGCTTCAGTTGTGTCCAACTCTGTGCGACCCCATAGACGGCAGCCTACTAGGCTCCCCCCTCCCTGGGATTCTCCAGGCAAGAACACTGGAGTGGGTTGCCATTTCCTTCTCCAATGCATGAAAGTGAAAAGTGCAAGTGAAGTTGCTCAGTCATGTCCAACTCTTCGCGACCCCGTGGACTGAAGCCCACCAGTCCCCTGCATCCATGGGATTTTATATACAAATAACTAAATAGAAATTATTTATATCAGTTGGTAGGAATGCTGGAGAATTCAGATTGTCTCATGCAAAAATGAAACATGCATAATTTTTGTTAACTGTTTGGTACAAAATTCTATAACTAAAAATTACATGAGAATCAGGTTACATAAAAGAGATATACAAAATAATGGCAATGCTCTACAAAAACATAAGGATGAAGACTTTCAGAAAGATCACATCAAATACCATTTTTCAAAAATTTTCTGATGTGATGTCAATATAATAGAGAGCAGTGAAATAATTTTTAATTGATATTTACTTTTCCTACAAATATTGGAAGGAATTAATTAAATTAGTAAAATAAGTATTGTTTAGGGAAAAAAAAAAAGTGTTGAACTAACATCCAGGACTCTTTGGGAGCTTTTAAGTATACCATTTGCACTCATGCAAAAAGGAGCTGTCTCTGGTTATGCAAAGTCCTTTGGGCTTCTCTGGTGGCTCAGTGGTAGAGAAGTCACCTGCCAATGCAGGAGATGTAAGAGATGCAGGTTCCATCCCTGGGTCAAGCAACCCACTCCAGTATTCCTGCGTGGAGAACCCCATGGACAGAGGAGCCTGGCAGAGTGTGGCCCATGTGGTCTCAGAAGTCTAGTACTTTGTACTAGATCAGTCACCCCAATGCTAGGATTGCTTCTCCCCTTTTTCTTTCTCTCCTCCTCCACTCTTATTCTTCCTCATCCCCCCCCTTTCCTTCCTCTTCTTCACCCCCCTTCTCTTATAAATATTGCATAAGTTTTGCTAGACAGTGATTGAACCAGAAATAATAATGAAATTAACAATTACTGTGATATCTAATATGTGATACTATTCACTGTAATAGAATCTTTCATATATATATATATATATGAATGTTTATGCAATTCACTCAAACTAGAATTTGAATTTTATAGAGGACAACTGGTGCTTGGGGAAATTATTATATTCCCAGAATATCCTATTGCTATTAGATAGAAAATATGGATTGGTCATCGATTTGTGTATCTTCATAATTCTTACCTTTTCTTCTAAGTCACATGGCCTCTCCAAAGAATGTAAGGGCACACAACAGTGACTCATGCAGGTTATGACACAGAACACACACAGACAAACTACTGATGACATGCTAAAGTCATGAGTATAGCCTGGTGTTAATTACCAATTCCTACAAACTAACATGTTACTGAAACCTTGAACCGCAAAGAATGTCTGACCAAATTCTGCCTCCTGCTTTGCCATGTTTCAGCATGCTGTGTTTCATTCATATTTTGCTGAATTTTAGACTGATTACTTCTTATTTCAGAGCTGAAAGAGCAATAGTAAAGGATATCTTGCATTTAAATTTCCAATTCCTTGAAGTCTACAAAAATTCATTAGGAGATAGCTTCACAAACTCTGTTTGTCCGGCTCTATTACTGCTCACATTTTTCCCTGAACAGAACTTTATTGGCCTGTAGTATTATTGTGGTGTAGATAAATGCAGCTAAGACATAGTACACATGCAGCTTTCACTGAGTTACAGATTTGAAAAGTCTTGCTGGCTCTGTAGCTGGGAAAGAAACAGCACCCTGATGAGGACTGGGGCCCGGTTTCTAAAAAATACTTGACTTTCTGTAGCTTGTTGTTAGATCCCATCTATGGCCCCCACTATGGCCATTCATTTATTTATTCTCCCTTCTAGAAGTTTACTGGGGCTTCCCAGATGGTGCTGTGTGTATTAGTCGCTCAGTCGTGTCCAACTCTTTGTGACCCCATGGACTGTAGCCCTCCAGGTTCTTTCATTCATGGGATTTTCCAGGCAAGAATACTGGAGTGGGTTGCCATTTCCTTCTCCTGGAGATCTTCCCAACCCAGAGATCGAACCTGGGTCTCCCACATTGCAGGCAGACTCTTTGCCATCTGAGCCACCAGGGAAGCTCCAAAGAATCCACCTGCCAATGCAGGAGATGCAAGAGATGCAGATTTCACCCCTGGGTCAGGAAGATCCTCTGGTGTAGGAAATGGCAACCCACTCCCGTATTCTAATCTTGAAAACTCCATGGGCAGAGGAACCTAGAGGACTATAGTCCATGGGGTCATAGAGAGTCAGACAGGACTGAGCACCACACAGAATGTTATTGACTGATATACATTTACACGTGGGTTGCATGCCAGCTACGTTCCTTCAGTCATGTGTAACTCTGTGCAGCCCTGTAGACTGCAGCCTGTGGGAGCAAGATTAATGTATTTGAGTTTATTAATGTATAAAATGAGGATTCTAAGGCTTACTCTATCCACCAAGAGTAGTTAGAAAAAATACTTATAAAGTATAAAGCACAAATATTTGGAATGATACAATAGAAGGCTTATGCTATATGATTTATGAATGTTATACCTATTAAATAAATTATATTTCTCTGTGTAATCAAATTCCAGATAAATCAGCAGTTTCCTAGGGTGAGAACCTGAAGATGCAGCTAATGACTAGATGACTATTTTAAGTTCCATATATTGTTTTGGTTTGATATTCAAACTGCAATTTAAGGGCTACTTAAGACATTGTTTTCTTCCGTATTTCCCATAGCAAGTAATTACTTCTTTCTTCTTTTACTCACTGAATTGTTTTCTGCACTTCAGCCACTTTGTTGTACTATCTGAATGTTTTCAACTTCTCCAAATATATTAATATGAAAGGCCACAGGTCTATTAAAAACATAAAAGACAATGTAGATTATGTTACAGCTCTCATATACCATTTACCCTGTATATTTCTGTGAATTGTCTATTCATTTAATGCTGCTCTTTATATCAACTAAAATATTTGATTTCATAACTTACTTACTCCTATAGCCTATTGTTAATAACTGGAAAGTTACAGGGGTTTGGTTATGACCTCCTTACATGGAGAGGAATAACTTTTTAAAAACACATCTTATAAGCTGGTATATAGGTACAGGTATATAGGAATATAAGGGTGATATTCATCAGATACATACCTGAATGGGAGATAATTATATTGACACTAAATTGGCTCCAGATTCACATTTATGTCTGTATGTTTATTGTTCTGCTATTTGGAGAAAATAAACTATAGTAAATAAAGAAGATGGTGAAGGAAATGGCAACCCACTCCAGTATTCTTGCCTAGAGAATCCTGTGGACAGAGGAGCCTGGTGGACTGCTGGCCATAGGGTCACACAGAGTCAGACACGACTGAAGTGACTTAGCATGCATGCATGCTCTGGAGGAGGAAATGGCAACCCACTCCAGTATTCTTGCCTGGAGAATCCCAGGGACAGAGGAGCCTGGTGGGCGGCCGTCTATGGGGTCGCACAGAGTTGGACATGACTGAAGCGACTTAGCAGCAGCAGCAGCAAATAA
Organism: Cephalophus harveyi; assembly: GCA_006410635.1. Lineage (NCBI taxonomy): Eukaryota > Metazoa > Chordata > Mammalia > Artiodactyla > Bovidae > Cephalophus > Cephalophus harveyi. Next base: position 104,362 of record SJYT01019902.1, on the reverse strand, counting down.
AGAATGATATGGAGATCATTCTCAGAGAAATTAGGATAGATGAATGAAGTCTTATACATGTTAGATATAGTACATTTTTTCTTGTTTCATCAATGTCTATCCATCTTTTCTCAAAAATTATAGATATATTTTTCAATGTTTATCTTGATATGGAGTTGTGGAATAATGACCTATGGGCCAGTGGCTTTTTTTAAATAAGTGAAATCACTTTAAGATTGCTGTGTTTTGAATTATTTTGGAAGTAAAAAAAACTTATAGGTTATTTTATTTCATTTGTGTTATTTAATAGTCTTTCAGTTTTTAAAAAATTTTGAAAGCCACTTTTACTAGATTATTTTTCACAGTGCAATGTTTTATTTATGTGATATTGGTAATGATTAAACTATTTGGCATATGAAGGCATTCACGTCCCCCTACTGCTTTTATTTTCTCTTTTTAAACAATCAACAGTCATGGAAACTCTAATCTTTCTGTTATTATACTTAGATTTTCATCTAGCTAGCCTCTGTTTCATACCTTGATGTAGTGGTATATAGTGAATATGAACTTTTAATTCAATCTCATATTCAAAGAAATGGAAGTCAAGTCAAAATACACTTTTGGGAAGACATAAGTCTGCAGCTTATCACCATAAGAACAATAAAAATTTAATTCTTCCTGTTTTTTGGCTTCCCATTTTTCCCTAAAGATACTTTCAAGGCTTTTCATTAATCATCATCATCATTTAGTGGGTCCATTATAACCAGAAGACCAAAGTTCAGAACAGGTAATTCCCAAGCCATTCTTTTTGCTTCAGAGTTACTTGTATTGTTTCTTCTTTGGTCTTCGAAGGAATATGTCTGTATCTTTCTTAATTTCTTGATAAAGTAAAAAGATATTAAGTTTATGATGTGAAAGTTAACTATAAATAAAGAACACAATTTTTAAAATAAAGGAAACATTTAAGCTCCTTTCTAAGTAAGATAATGTGAAAGTAAATAATTTTTTTCTATCTTTCTAGGTTCATTTTCTTCAGAAAGTTTTTTCTTTGTACTTTTAATTCCTTCCAATTCCAGCATTGTTTTTGGTATTTATCTGTGTATGTATAAATTTATTTACTTATATTCTTACTCTGTTCCAAAATTAATAACAAGGACTTTCATAGTACAAATCAATATTTTCAATTAACTTGTCCTCTCTGAATTCTTCTAAGACTGTAAGCATGTGTAGACCATGAAAGACAGCTTTCTTTTTTCTTGTAAGTGATGAGCTCTCAAACATCTGGCTTAAAAATGATGAGTCCTATATGAGTGATTTTCTAACACAGATTTTCCTACAAAGATTTTCCTATCTCTTAAAGTTGTGAAGAAATAGAGGAAAACAATAGAATGGGAAAGACTGAGATCTCTTCAAGATAATTAGAGATACCAAGGGAACATTTCATGCAAAGATGGGCACAATAAAGGACAAAAATAGTATGGATCTAACAGAAACAGAAGATATTAAGAAGAAGTAGCAAGAATACTCAGAACTATACAAAAAAGATCTTCATGACCCAGATAATCATAATGGTGTGATCACTTACCTAGAACCAGACATCCTGGAGTCAAGTGGGCCTTAGGAAGCATCACTACGAACAAAGCTAGTGGAGGTCATGGAATTCCAGCTGAGTTATTTCAAATCCTAAAAGATTATGCTGTTAAAGTGCTGCTATGGTTTTCCCAGTAGTCATGTATGGATGTAAGAGTTTGACCATAATGAAAGCTGAAAGCCAATGAGTTGATGCTTTTGAACTGTGGTGTTAGAGAAGACTCTTGAGAGTCCCCTGGACAACAAGGAGATCCAACCAGTCAATCCTAAAGAAAATCAGTCCTGAATATTCTTTGGAAGGATTGATGTTGAAGCTGAAACTCCAATACTTTGTTCACCTGATGCAAAGAGCTGACTACTGGAAAAGACCCTGATGCTGGGAAAGACAGAAGGCAGGAAGAAAAGGGGATGACAGAGGTTGAAATGGTTGGATGGCATCACCGACTCAATGGACATGAATTTGAGCAAGCTCCAGGAATTGGTGATGGACTAGGAAGCCTAGTGTGCTGTAGTCTATGGGATCGCAAAGAGTTGAATGTGACTGAGTGTCTGAACTGAACTGAACTGAAAGTTGCAAGACAGAATTATCATTCCTCAGAAAAAGAACTTAAGACTCCTTAAAGCAGTTGGTTCTCAAAGCAACCCCTGATAACTGTTAGCAGTGAAAATTTTCTGAAAGCCCTACCTGCTGAATTAGTAATTGTGCATGGGCTGGGGACAGACTTCAGCTTTGAAACAAGCCCTCCAGGTATATCTAAAATATAAAGGTTTATGACATCATCCTTTGAGGTGTATGCATGTAGGGGGTGGTACAGGGGGATACATACTAAGATTTTTTGTTTTGTTTTGTTTTTCTTCAGTGTATTTCGGAAAATAGATTTTTTTTTAAAATCTGTAAATTGATAAATAATTTGGTTAATTCTATCTATGTTTATAGTCTTTTGGCATACTAGCTAATACCAAGGTTCTTGTGGGCTTTTAAACAATTATTGAAGTTTAGTTAATGTATGATATGATATAAGCTACTGCTGCTGCTGCTAAGTCGCTTCAGTCGTGTCCGACTCTGTGCGACCCCATAGACGGCACTGTACAATATAGTGATTCACAGTTTTAAAGGTTATGTTCCATTTAGAGTTATTCTAAAAATTGGCTATATTCTTCATATTATATAATCCTTGTAACTTTTTTATTGAAGTATATTTGCTTTATACCACTGTGTCAGTTTCTGCTGTACAGAAAAGTGAATCAGCCGTTAAGTATATACATATCCTCTTTTTTGATTTCCTTCCCATTTAGGTCACCACAGAGCACTGAGTAGAGTTTTCTGTGCTATACAGTAGGTTCTCATTAGTTACCTTTTTAATACATAGTAGTGTAGATATGTCAATCCCAATCTCCCAATTCATCCCACCTCCACCCTGTCCCCCTTGGTATTTAAATGTTTGTTCTCTAAATCTGTGTCTCTATTTGCTTTTCAAATAAGATCATCTATGCCATTTTTCTACATCCCATGTTTATGTGTTTATATATGATATTTGTTTTTCTCTTTCTGACTTGACTTCACTCTGTATGATAATATCTGCTGCTGCTGCTAAGTCACTTCAGTTGTGTCCGACTCTGTGCAACCCCATAGATGGCAGTCCACCAGGCTTCTCTGTCCCTGGGATTCTCCAGGCAAGAATACTGGAGTAGGTTGCCATTTCCTTCTCCAATGCATGAAAGTGAAAAGTGAAGGTGAAGTCGCTCAGTCGTGCCCGACTCTTCGTGACCCCATGGACTGTACCCTACCAGGTTCCTCCATCCATGGGATTTTCCAGGCAAGAGTACTGGAGTGGGTTGCCATTTCCTTCTCCAATGATAATAACTAGGCCCATCCATATCTCTGCAAATGATCAAAGTTTTGTTCCTTTTTATGGCTGAGTAACAGTCTGTTGTATTGTGTATATATATATGGAGTTGAGCAAACTCCAAAAGATAGTGAAGGATAGTGAAGCCTGGCATGCTACAGTCTGTGAGGTCACAAAGAGTCGGACACAAATTAAAGATTGAACAACAGTATGTGTACTACGTATTTATCCATTCTTCCGTTGATGGACATTTTAGTTACTTCCGTGTCCTCACTATTGTAAATAGTGTTGCAGTGAACATTGGGGTGCATGTACGCTTTTGACTTGTAGCTTCTTTTATACCTAATAGTTTGTGCCACTTAATCTCACAACAGTGAAGGGTGATTCCTATCATTGGAGGATAATTACCTGGAAGATCCCTTGGAGGAGGAAATGGCAACACACTCCAGTATTCTTGCCTGGAGAATCCCATGGACAGAAAAGCCTGGAAAGCCATAGTTCATAGGGCTGCAAAGAATCAGACACTACTAAAGCAGCTTAACATACATAGCACTCTCCTGCCACCCTAATGTCCCTCCTCTCTTCCCTCTCCCCCTTAGTTACCACTAGTTCATTCTTTATATCTGTGAGTCTACTTCTTTTTTCTCATATTCATGAGTTTGTTACATTTTTTAGATTCCATATGTAAGTGACATTGCACAGTATTTCTCATGAGCTTTTTTTTTTTTTAATAATTATTTTTTTCCCGTCTGCTTTCCTAAGGAGGAAAACGAGGAGAGTGTCTCACTGTTGTCCTGTAGGATATTCATTAAGGTCAAAACCTTAAATTGTGCCTAAAAGCAACCAACTGAGATTTCATTTGATTTTGTTGCTTAAAAATTTAGTGTCTGTAAAAGCAGTGCTAAGGGGAAGATTCTTAGCAATACAGGCATACCTCAAGAAACAAGAAAAAAAGTCAAATAAATAACCTAACTCTATACCTAAAGCAACTTGAAAAGGAAGAAATTATGAACCCCAGGGTTAGTAGAAGGAAATAAATCTTAAAAATTAGGGCAGAAATAAATGCAAAAGAAACAAGAGACCATAGGAAAAATCAACAAAGCCAAAAGCTGGTTCTTTGAGAGGATAAATAAAATTGACAAACCATTAGCCAGACTCATCAAGAAACAAAGAGAGAAAAATCAAATCAATAAAATTGGAAATGAAAATGAAGAGATCACAGCAGACAACACAGAAATACAAAGGATCATAAGAGACTACTATCAGTAATTATATGCCAATAAAATGGACAACTTGGAAGAAATGGACAAATTCTTAGAAAAGTACAACTTTCCAAAACTGAACCAGGAAGAAATAGAAAATCTTAACAGACCCATCACAAGCACAGAAATTGAAACTGTAGTTAGAAGTCTTCAGCAAACTGAAGACCAGGTCCAGACAGCTTCACAGCTGAATTCTACCAAAAATTTAGAGAAGAGCTAACACCTATCCTACTCCAACTCTTCCAGAAAATTGCAGAGGAAGGTAAACTTCCAAACTCATTCTATGAGGCTACCATCACCCTAATACCAAAACCTGACAAAAGATGCCACAAAAAAATAAAACTACAGGCAATATCACTGATGAACATAGATGCAAAAATCCTTAACAAAATTCTAGCAGTCAGAATCCAACAACACATTGAAAAGATCATACATCATGACCAAGTGGGCTTTATCCCAGGTATGCGAGGATTCTTCAATATCCACAAATCAATCAATGTAATACACCACATTAACAAATTGAAAAATAAAAGCCATATGATTATCTCAATAGATGCAGAGAAAGCCTTTGACAAAATTCAACATCCATTTATGATAAAAACTCTCCAGAAAGCAGGAATAGAAGGAACATACCTCAACATAACAAAAGCTATATATGACAAACCAGCAGCAAACATCCTCAATGGTGAAAAATTGAAAGCATTCCCCCTGTAGTCAGGAACAAGACAAGGGTGCCCATTTTCACTACTACTATTCAACATAGTTCAGGAAGTTTTGAACATAGCAATCAGAAGTAAAACTCTCACTGTTTGCAGATGACATGATCCTCCACATAGAAAACCCAAAGACTCCACCAGAAAATTACTAGAGCTAATCAATTATTACAGTAAAGTTGCAGGATATAAAATCAACACACAGAAATCCCTTGCATTCCTATACACTAGTAATGAGAAAATAGAGAAATTAAGGAAACAATTCCATTCACCATTGCAACAAAAAGAATAAAATACTTAGGAATATATCTACCTAAAGAAACAAAAGACCTATATATATAGAAAACTATAAAACACTGATGAAAGAAATCAAAGAGGACACTAATAGATGGAGAAATACACCATGTTCATGGATCAGAAGAATCAATATAGTGAAAATGAGTATACTACCCAAAGCAATCTGTAGATTCAATGCAATCCCTATCAAGCTACCAAAGGTGTTTTTCACAGAGCTAGAACAAATAATTTCACAATTTGTATGGAAATACAAAAAACCTCAAATAGCCAAAGCAATCTTGAGAAAGAAGAATGGAACTGGAGGAATCAACCTGCCTGACTTCAGGCTCTACTACAAAGCCACAGTCATCAAGACAGTATGGTACTGGCACAAAGACAGAAATATAGATCATTGGAACAAAATAGAAAGCCCAGAGATAAATCCACATACCTGTGGACACCTTATCTTTGACAAAGGAGGCAAGAATATACAATGGAGTAAAGACAATCTCTTTAACAAGTGGTGCTGGGAAAACTGGTCAACCACTTGTAAAAGAATGAAACTAGAACACTTTTTAACACTGTATACAAAAATAAACTCAAAATGGATTAANAGCCCAGAGATAAATCCACACACATATGGACACCTTATCTTCGACAAAGGAGGCAAGAATATACAATGGAGTAAAGACAATCTCTTTAACAAGTGGTGCTGGGAAAACTGGTCAACCACTTGTAGAAGAATGAAACTAGATCACTTTCTAACACCACACATGAAAATAAACTAAAAATAGATTAAAGATCTAAACGTAACACCAGAAACTATAAAACTCCTAAAGGAGAACATAAGCAAAACATTTTCCAGCATAAATCACAGCAGGATCCTCTATGATCCACCTCCTAGAATACTGGAAATAAAAGCAAAAAGAAACAAATGGGATCTAATTAAAATTAAAAGCTTCTGCACAACAAAGGAAACTATAAGCAAAGTAAAAAGACAGCCTTCTGAATGGGAGAAAACAATAGCAAATGAAGCAACTGACAAACAACTAATCTCAAAAATATACAAGCAACTTATGCAGCTCAACTCCAGAAAAATAAATGACCCAATCAAAAAATGGGCCAAAGAACTAAACAGACATTTNCTGAATGGGAGAAAACAATAGCAAATGAAGCAACTGACAAACAACTAATCTCAAAAATATACAAGCAACTTATGCAGCTCAATTCCAGAAAAATAAACCACCCAATCAAAAAATGGGCCAAAGAACTAAATAGGTATTTCTCCAAAGAAAACATACGGATGGCTAACAAACACAAGAAAAGATGCTCCACATCACTCATTATCAGAGAAATACAAATCAAGACCACAATGAGGTACCATTTCACACCAGTCAGAATGGCTGTGATCCAAAAGTCTACAAGCAATAAATGCTGCAGAGGGTGTGGGGAAAAGGGAACCCTCTTACACTGTTGGTGGGAATGTTAAGTAGTACAGCCACTATGGAGAACAGTGTGGAGATTCCTTAGAAAATTGCGAATAGAACTGCCTTATGACCCAGCAATCCCACTGCTGGGCATACACACTGAGGAAACCAGAATTGAAAGACACATGTGTACCCCAGTGTTCATTGCAGCACTGTTTATATAGCCAGGACATGGAAGCTACCTATATGTCCATCAGCAGATGAATGGATAAGAAAGCTGTGGTACATATACACAATAAAGTATTACTCAGCCATTAAAAAGAATACATTTGACTCATTTCTAATGAGGTGGATGAAACTGGAGCTGATTATACAGAGTGAAGTAAGCCATAAAGAAAAACACCAATACAGTATACTGACACAACCTATATGTCCATCAGCAGATGAATGGATAAGAAAGCTGTGGTACATATACACAATAAAGTATTACTCAGCCATTAAAAAGAATACATTTGACTCATTTCTAATGAGGTGGATGAAACTGGAGCTGATTATACAGAGTGAAGTAAGCCATAAAGAAAAACACCAATACAGTATACTAACACGTATATATGGAATTTAGAAAGATGTTAATGATAACCCTGTATGTGAGACAGCAAAAGAGACACAGATGTGTAGAATGGACTTTAGGACTCTGTGGGAGAGGGAGAGGGTGGGATGATTTAGGAGAATGACATTGAAACATGCATACTATCATGTAAGAAACGAATCGCCAGTCTATGTTCAATGCAGGATACAGGATGCTTGGGGCTGGTGCACGGGGATGATCCAGAGAGATGATATGGGGTGGGAGGTGGGAGGGGGATTCAGGATTGGGATCTCATATACACCCATGGTGGATTCATGTCAATGTATGGCAAAACCAATACGGTATTGTAAAGGAAAATAAAGTAAAAATTAAAAAAAAAAATAACTGGTTTCATAAAAAAAAAGAAAGTGGAGAGGAAATTGAGGTGTTGTGCACCATTCCAAAAGACCCCAAAATGTCTCAGTAC
>SJYT01019902.1:41534-96180 GCA_006410635.1 Cephalophus harveyi | reverse complement strand
AAAAAAAAAAAATTAAGGTGGTATAGCAGTGGCTTCTAGAATCCAGAGGGAGTCAGAGACACACACCAATCAGCCTAAGCTTTTACCTGCAACTCCCGCCAATATTCAGACGCAGCAGAATTCTTGGTTTCATTTCCCTCTTTTGGTAAGTATCAAGGGGTTTTATGAGCACCAGGCAATGTGAGAGTTCATCCAAAACCAAAACAGGACAAGACATGTGGTTGCCATGAGGAAGAGTGTCAGGGAGGGAAGGACTGGGAGTTGGGGATAAAGCAAAATGATAAAAAACAAAGTCCTACTATAGAGCATAAGGAACCATATTCAATATCCAGTGATAATCCACATGAAAAAGAATATACATTCTTAACCGAATGTATAGTTTTATGTGTGTAACTGAGTCACATTGCTGTGCAGAAGAACTTAAAGCAACACTGAAGATCAGCCACACTTCAATAAATTTTTAAGAAAAGAACAAGAGTATCCATAGTTCTCCTCACTCCCTGTTTCTTTCCTTCTGACTCCAGCTCCTTGTTTTCTCAGAGAATGCCGGTTCTCCTCCTGTTTCCCCACAATCCATACTTTATTTAAAAAAAAAAAAAAACAACAGCTTTATTTTGTATTGGAGTATAGCTGATTAACAATATTCTGAGTTTCAGGTGGACAGTAAAAGGACTTACCCGTATGTATCTGTGTATCCTGGTCCCAAAGATACCCCTCCCATCCAGGTTGAAATATAACTAAAGGAGTTCCCTGTGCTACACAGTAGCTCATTGTTGGTTATTCATCTTAAATAGACTAGTGCCCACAACACGTTCTTGAAGGGTTAACTCAGGAACTCTGGGAAGCTTCCTTCAGCCCACACTCACCCTCTTTGGCCACTCCAGGCTTGGTTGGGTAACTTACTCTGGTTCCCCATCCCCACCAGTCAGTCTGTACCCCGAGTAAGTCCCAGTGCCCCAGTGCAGAGCACCTCGGGATGCCATTTGCATGAAATCCAGTGCAGTTTTGCCTAGAACCAAGCAACCCTCCACATGGCTCCATGACTTTACAGTTTTAGAATTCCTGAAATTCCTTCTCTTCCTCAAAGCCTTCTTTGAGCCCATCAGCCAGCTCTGAACTCCCACAGGGAGCTGACATGAAGCCTCCACCCTGTGTCAGGGCTCAGCAGTCACTGTGAACCCTTCATTCACAATAGCATCCAGCCTCCCCACAGAGGGGTCGGCTAGCCTGACTCACAAAGGGGGCACCCGGCCAGAGCAAGGGGAAGATGCATCTGAGAGCTAGGGTGACCATGTAATTTATCATCCAATCAATGAAAACTGTGAGAAGGGAAGGAAGACTGTTAATCCCTATAGTGGGAGAGCACACTGGAATGTCCCCAGTCATCCTCCTGAGAGGGTAACAGTCAGGAAGGCCAGGGGTCTCCAAAGGGAGGGAATAGCCTGCAAGTCTCAGACATTTTTATCTCTCTTAAGTGGCAGAAAAGGAGGTTTCTCTTAAAATACTGTGTTGCCATAATGACACCTGGTTTCACCTGAAGTTAACTATTCTCAAACCTAGAGATAACAAATGCATTTATCTTATGGAAATGTTTATCTTAAGCTATGCTAATGTACTATGCATTTACCAAAACTCCGTCTTCAAGTTGGTTCCACCTCTTGGCTCAGAACCTACTTGACAAACCAGTATGGTATATTCAGATATTGTTCCCCTAATCTATGTAAACGAAACTATTTTTATGGTGATCTACCCTTCTTCAAGATTCAAGTTAATCATTTTATGGCCCAGGATGAACGATTTGGTGCCAAGATTATCCAAAAATGCATCTTATGGGTGAGGGGCCTGGTGTCATTCTGAGTTTTAAGACATACCTTTCTTTCATTAACAGACTGCTACTGCTGCTGCTAAGTCTCTTCAGTCACGTCTGACTCTGTGCGACCCTATAGATGACCTCCTACCAAGCTCCTCTGTCCCTGGGATTCTAAAGGAAAGAACACTGGAGTGGGTTGCCATTTCCTTCTCCAATGCATGAAAGTGAAAGTGAAGTCGTTCAGTCCTGTCCTACTCTTAGCGCACCCATGGACTGCAGCCCACCAGGCTCCTCCATCCATGGGATTTTCCAGGCAAGAGTACTGGAGTGGGGTGCCATTGCCTTCTCCTTAACAGACTGCTAGTGACTATATAATATCCAGCTGAAGACTAGCAAGGGGGTATTCTTTCTCCCCTCTTCTGATGCCTATGTCAGAAGCTTTCTCTATCTCCTTTATACTTTAATAAAACTTTATTACACAAAAGCTCTGAGCGACCAAGCCTTGTCTCTGGCCTCAGATTGAATTCTTCTGCTCTGGGGGCCAAGAATCCAGGCATCTTTGTGTGATTCAACAGCAACCTTTCACTCCTTTTCACATGGCCTATTTCAGTGACTGCTAGAGCTGACTTTTGTGTCCATGCATCTGAGGCTTCAGATTGAACTGAAGCTTTTTGAGGACTGAGGACCATAGTGTTCTCCTCTCCTCGTGACTCCCAATATGCCAGCATGGTGTGGCATCTCCACATTTATTTCAGGATGATCAGTGTCCCAGATGGCCCTTTACTCTCAAGGGGTTGGTTTTGTGGCAGGCTCTGGCCCAGCAACAAGGCTCAGCAGCATCTGCAATAGTGTGAGATGGCCTGCAGAGGGCGCCCTCCTCCCAGCCCCAGCACAAGGGTTCCTGCAAGTTCCTATTTGAGAACCACCCCTCAGGGTTCTCCCTTCACCTTGAGGATGTAGGCTCGAGCTAGCACTGGGTATTTGATGCCATTGATGGTGAGGATAATAGAGGGCAGGGTCAGTCAGTTCAGTTCAGTCGCTCAGTCGTGTCCGACTCTTTACGACCCTATGAATCGCAGCATGCCAGGCCTCCCTGTCCATCACCAGCTCCCGGAGTTCACTCAGACTCGCATTCATTGAGTCAGTAATGCCATCCAGCCATCTCAACCTTGGTCGTCCCCTTCTTCTCCTGCCCCCAATCCCTCCCGGCATCAGAGTCTTTTCCAATGAGTCCAAACTTCACATGAGGTGGCCAAAGTACTGGAGTTTCAGCTTTAGCATCATTCCTTCCAAAGAAATCCCAGGGTTGATCTCGTTCAGAATGGGCTGGTTGGATCTCCTTGCAGTCCAAGGGACTCTCAAGAGTCTTCTCCAACACCACAGTTCAAAAGCATCAATTCTTCAGCGCTCAGCCTTCTTCACAGTCCAACTCTCACACCCATACATGACTACTGGAAAAACCATAGCCTTGACTAGACAGACCTTAGTCGGAAAAGTAATGTCTCTGCTTTTGAATATGCTATCTAGTTTGGTCGTAACTTTTCTTCCAAGGAGCAAGCGTCTTTTAATTTCATGGCTGCAATCACCATCTGCAGTGATTTTGGAGCCCCCAAAAATAAAGTCTGATACTGTTTCCACTGTTTCTTCATCTATTTCCCATGGAGTTATGGGATGCCACGATCTTCATTTCTGAATGTTGAGCTTTAAGCCAACTTTTTCACTCTCCTCTTTTACTTTCATCAAGAAGCTTTTTCATTCCTCTTCACTTTCTGCCATAAAGGTAGTGTCATATGCATATCTGAGGTTATTGATATTTCTCCAGGCAATCTTGATTCCAGCTTGTGTTTCTTCCAGTCCAGCATTTCTCATGATGTACTCTGCATATAAGATAAATAAGCAGGGTGACAATACACAGCCTTGACATATTGACCACAAAATATGAAACGCAGTGCTGTTAGAGAGAGAGGGAGAGAGGTTGGCCCTGGAGATCCTTCTTGTGTGTGGAGACTGGGAGCGACCCTGGGGTATGACCCTTCACCTCAGAACCCTCTGGCGTGGCTCCCATGAGCTTCTGGATGTTACTGACCAGTCTTCGTGGGCCAAGGATCAGTGATATCCTAGTGTCCACAAGGGCCTTGCAGCTGCCAGAACAAGCAATAACCTTTGGAGATGCTGAGAGACAGTGTGACAAAGCGGGCATCAAGGCTGCTTTTAGTCTCCCCAGAGCTGCCCCCTTCCTGACCGTCTCCTAAACAGCCCTCCATTTTTTACACTGACTCTTTTCCCTTGCTCTCGACACGGCACCTTCCTTGACATCCTTGAATGCAGTACCTGAATACACCAGGATCTTTTGTATCATGACATAAGCTGGTCTTCCTTCCTAGAAGAGTCCCCTCCCCTTTGACTAGTAAATTTCTTCTCATCTTCCAGATTCCAGCTTAATTGTCATTGCTTCAGGGAAGTCTTTCCCTTGGTGTTTATCAGTCTCCTGTCTTGGTCACTTTCTGTAGACCCTTTCTCATGTATGCTGCTGCTGCTAAGTCAGTTCAGTCGTGTTTGGCTCTGTGAGACCCCGTAAATGGCAGCCCATCAGGCTCCCCTGTCCCTGGGATTCTCCAGGCAACAACACTGGCGTGGGTTGCCATTGCCTTCTCCAATGCATGAAAGTGAAAAGTGAATGTGATGTCACTCAGTCATGTCTGACTCTTCACGACCCCATGGACTGCAACCTACCAGGCTCCTCCATACATGGGATTTTCAAGGCAAGTGTACTGGACTGGGGTGCCTCTCATGTCTAGCATGTTCCAGAGTCACAATTTGCTATGTCACCCTCACATCTAAGAAGGCAGATGCACAAGAAATGAAACGCACACATAGTGAATTGTGTCTTTCGTACATGCTCATGACACACACACATAGTGAGTTGTGACTTTCAAAGTCATAACTCACTATGTGTGAGTGTCATTTCTTGTGCATCTGCCTTCTTAGATGTGAGGGCGAGTTTTATTCTCATTGCCTCCCTAAAGCGCCTGGCACACAGTGGATGCCCAATGTTTGTCTGTTTGGTGAGTGAATGAAGGCTGTGAAAATAATGAATGAGAAACACCCAGAGAGCTGTATCTGGTGGGAAACAAATAATGGGTCAACCACAGAGGGAAGATGGAGATTCACAGGGACAGTAGATCCTCAAAATGGAGGGAGAAAGGTGCTCCTCTGGGAGAGGGTGTCTCCCAGCACTGCTCCTACAACCAGCTCAGACCCTGAGACCCTGGCCCGGAAATGCATGACTAGCCAACAGAAGCTCCAAAGGACAGGTCAGCTTTTGTCTGAGGGTATCACCCCAAATCTTATCAATTATGCCTCTTGTCCTCAGGTCACTCCTGGATCCCACCTTCCTGATTCTGTGTGATAGACCCTGCCCCACTGTGTGCCCATATACGTGGGTTTTGTTTTGTTTTGTTTTTAGTTGCTTTCAAGTCTTTAGACTACAGCCAACCTCTCTCCACTGCTGGGTAGCTGCTCCCTAAGGAGATCAGTTTTCTCCATTTGCTCAGGACTTTCCTTGTTTTTAAACTGACATTTATCTGTACTGAGAACTTCCTTGGTCCCAGGTAGCCCTGGACAGTTGCTCATCTTATAACTCTGTTCAGTCTGGTGTAATCCTCCCCGAACCTCTGTTTAGCGCACTGTAGAGTCCTCTAACCATGCTTCATGCCTCATAGGACAGTGGGTGCAGCCCTCTCCAAGCTGCACAGACCTCTCCGGACCCTTTTAGGACCCTGATCAGAGCTATGCTCAGAAGGCCTGGGGATTATGAACCCACGGGTTGTTTGCATATCTATGTGTTTATGTATTTGCTTGTATATGTGTTTGCATATGACTCTAATTGTGATTTTGTATCTCTGACTAGCTATGCATATTTATATGTGTATTTGTTTATATGTGTCTGCTTGTATGTTTTCATGTGTCTGTGTGTCTGTCTGTGTCATTGTGGATGGTGAATATGTCTGTGTCACTATGTGACTGAGAATCCATTTGTGTGTGTCTGCCTGTGTCCGTGTACAGATGTGGAGCATCACTGGGCTGACCCTCAGAGGGAGAGGTTTACTGGTCCATGTGTACAGGCCAGGTTCCCTTTGGATCAGTGGAACCCAGTTGAGCACTCCCTGGTAGTAGGCTTTGTGCACCCCATAAAACATCACCACGCTGCATCTGTAGAGAGAAAAGAAGGGGAGGTCTTTGGAGGACAGTAACAACAGCACTGTTTGAGAGCTCGTGTTTGTACTTATCTACCCATCAAGGCCCTAATAATGTCTCCATTTACAGATGCAGAAATCGAGGCTAGGAGTGACTGAGATCCAGACTGAGGTCAGTAAAAAGCTAATGAGTGGCACAGAGGAGGTCAAGCTGAGTCACATGGCTGGGCTCCACCTATGTCTTTTGAAGAGGCCCAGGACCTCCTGCTACCGGTGTGCTCGGAAACCCTCAGATGATAGGGTGCTGAAGAGATTTTGCTTTCCCCTTGTCCAGCTTGTCATTTTTCATGAATATCAAAGCCTGGGAGTGCTAAGGATGTGGGTTCAGGTCACCCAGAGTTGACTCTACTGGCCTGTGACCTCTCCTGCCCAAAGGGCCCCACACTCAGAAGGGACCTCCACCTCTGCTCTCCCAGTCTTAAAATGTCTAATATTTCTTGAACAAGGGATCCCACATTTTGCTTTGTGTCCCACACTTTTATTCACTGGCTCCTGCAAATTGGGTAGCTGGGCCTGGGCTCCCAGTGGAATGCTAATGAGGAAGGAAAGATATCCACCATCCTTCTCCTTCCTTCCTGATCAAATTCATAAGCAAATCATACAGCTTTTTCCTCCAACTTGTTTTGTGTGGCCTTCCATTAGTCTTCCTTCTCACTCACCACCCTAGACCAAGTTACTGGTCTTGAGCCCAGGTGCATGGATGTGTTCCAATAAAATATTATTTATAAAAACCAGCAGGGGTGCCAGGTAGGGCCCTAGGGCCATAGTTATCCTGGGTTAGGTTGTCTCTCAGGATACTTCTTTATCAAGTGTTCTATAATTTTTGTGCAACTGAAAGTATCTTACAGCTAATTTGGAGAAAGGGATTGTCCATCTCAGACTTACTTGCTCAAGTAGAAGGCAAAAACAGGCTCAGAAATGGCACCTTGATTCTTCAGGTTGTCAAAGATTAGGATGGCTCCAGAGAAGAATATGTTGTGATAGTTCAAGCCCAAGATGTCATCAAAAGGTATACCCTGAAACCCAGATTCCACCAGGCTTAGACCTAATGGCTGGTTAGTGCTTACAAGGTCCCCAATCTGTAGGAGAGAAGAGTGTTCCCACTTACAGATACGTGAAGTGGGGCTACGACTGGGCTGGGGTGCATTGCCATTACATCCTGAAAGAAGAAATGAGTCTGGGCTGTGTCTTTGGTGGACCTCAGACGGTTAGCCCAAGCTGGGAGGGGAATTTGGATTCCATTGTGAGAGGTTGTGAATTTTAAAACATCTGTCCCTCTGAAAAACACCACCTGAGTGAGTCAAACTGGCCTTGTGGCTTCTGTCCAGGTGGGGCAACCAAGAGTCAGACCAGGACCCATTGGTGCCACCTTGTGGACCAAATGGTCGAGAGCAAGATAGCCTTCTCTTTGGCATGACCTAATGACAGGAATGGATTGCATTCTCTGTAAGGTACTGTGGATTCTGCAGCTGATCGGGAAGACAGAAGCCAAAAACACAGTCTTACTTGCAGGGTTCTATGAAATTGCTGCTTAGAAATTCACTTCTGGTGATATATATGTATTTCTGTGTGTATGAAAGAGAAAGAGAGAGAGGGGACCTACTCAAGTACTTTGGAGAGGCAAGCCATAGGCTTTATTAGACTCTCAAAGGTCCCTTAGTTGAGAACTCATTTATCAGGCCCCCTGACATCTCTGGCCTCCAGTTTCCCACTCTAATAACCTTAAGCCCTTGACTGCCCCCAGGGTCACCAGATCAGTTTTATCCTGTCCCCAAACACCCCAGAGAGACTTCAGTACTGAAAAGCCAGCCTAATTCCACCTTTTACCACATGTGTGCCCTCAGCAAGGCCCTTGCTGTCTACACCTCAGTTTCCTCATATGTCCCATGACCTAATCAGAGTAACTGCTGTGTGGGATTGTTGCAGGATGAACTGAAAGTGCCTGGAAGAGTCTGTGAATATAAAAATGGGTGTTTTTTTCCCGTCTTCTCGCTCCCAGGAAAATGAACCTTAAATTGCTCATGGGCAGAGGAGCTGCAAGTCCACACCTCAACCCACTCTCTGGGTTAGCTAATCTGTTTGCTTCTGTGTCACCAGGGGCACTGCCTCCCCAGAGACATGATCCTGTGGGTAAGATGGCCAATATCTATAGGAGTTAGGCTAGGAAGGGTCCTGTCAGATGGTCTTGCATCTGTCTTGCAAGCAGTGGTCACTCCATAGAGAGTCCTGACTCAGCTTCTGTTTACATGTTACCCGAATGGTGTCATAAGCAAGAGATCCCATCATGTTCCCAGATCCATAAGCAATCCTGAAGGTCTTTTTTGTAGGCCGGAAGGTGGAAGAGTTGTAATGTCTGAACTTAACTTGTGTAGCTGCAGACACAAGAGATGAGTGTCATCAGGTGCGAAAGGTGGAAACAGGGTGGCATAGCAAGTGAAAGATGGTTTGGGTACGGGGTGTCTGTACTCACAACAGGCTCAGTTTAGTAGAGTTCAGTTCAGGGGCTCAGCCATGTCCGACTCTTTGTGACCCCATGAATTGCAGCATGCCAGGCCTCCCTGTCCATCACCAACTCCCGGAGTTCACTCAAACTCACATCCATCGAGTCGGTGATGCCATCCAGCCATCTCATCCTCTGTTATCCCCTTTTCTTCCTGCCTCCAATCCCTCCCAGCATCAGAGTCTTTTCCAATGAGTCAACTCTTCGCATGAGGTGACCAAAGTACTGGAATTTCAGCTTTAGCATCATTTCTTCCAAAGAACATCCAGGAGCAATCTCCTTTAGAATGGATTGGTTGGATCTCCTTGCAGTCCAAAGGACCCTCAAGAGGCTTCTCCAACACCACAGTTCAAAAGTATCAATTCTTCAGCACTCAGCTTTCTTCACAGTCCAAACCTCACATCCATACATGACCACTGGAAAAACCATAGCCTTGACTAGACAGACCTTTGTTGGCAAAGAAATGTCTCTGCTTTTCAATATGCTATCTAGGTTGGTCATAATTTTCCTTCCAAGGAGTAAGCATCTTTTAATTTCATGGCTTCAGTCACCATCTGCAGTGCAGGACTGAGGCAAAATAGGGAAGGCACCTAAAAGTCAGATGAGCCTGTCTTATCAAAGACAACCTGGAATTCCTGACAGGGTGTTCCAGTGGTGATGTTACCCATGTAGAGCATCTACAGGGAGAAGGAGGGAGTGGGTTAGTGCAGAATTGGCTACCCTCTGTTCCCACACTGCTACCTCCCATTGGGTGTCACATATCTCTTGAGATCACTTTCTAACCACTGTGCAGCTCACAGCATTTGATCACAGAGGTGCTTGCATTTATTTTTTCCCTGTGCTACATTATGACCAGGCTTTGAAGTGGAACCTCCTGCATGAGAAGCCCAGAGGCATAACCACTGGGCCTCCAGGACTGCTGGACACCCAGGGAAATCCTGATGCCTTCCCTTGAGAATCTCTGTAGTCTCTTCAAACCTAGCCTTAGAATCCCCTTCTCCAGGAAGTCCTTCTTGATCAACCCCAGCCACTCCCTCCAAACTCAGACCACATCCAATCAACACCACATAGGTGACCCTTTCATTTGACATGTATCTACTCTTTGCCTATGTCTCAGGCTGGCATGGGCATTTTTGAAGACAAAATAAGTCCTTTTCTAATCTAAAAACAGTAAGCACTGTGTTAGATTCTTATGGCCTTACACAGAATATAAGTTTAGTAACTTTTTACTGCTGTGGTTCTTGCATCTGTGGAAACTGATTTCCTATGCCTGGGGATTCGCAATTGCTTTGCAGTTGGTTCTACTTGTTTATCAGAGATGGTTCACTCTTCATCTGTAACGGAGTGACTCCCTTAGTTCAGAAGGTTCTGCTGCTGCTGCTGCTGCTACATCGCTTCAGTCATGTCTGATTCTGTGCAACCCAATAGAGAGGAGCCCACCAGGCTCCCCCGTCCCTGGGATTCTCCAGGCAAGAATATTGGAGTGGCTTGCCATTTCCTTCTCCAATTCAGGAAAGTAAAAAATTGCCGGGGTCCAGCCCCGGGGGGTCCAGGGAATTCGAAGCGGGGACGGCGTCGGCGAGGAAAACTTATTTATTTAATAATATTAGATTAGATTAGAAAGAGATAGTATAGTAGGAAAATTAAGTGGAAAAAAGAGGCTGAATAACTTGGTTTACGAGCTGAACTAATAAAACTTCAGACAAGAAGTTTGCATCATCTACGTGAGGCCACCGGCGTCCGTTCGAATTTTGGAAAGTGCCCCGCCTTGGACACTTTCTCTCACAGTCCTTGAAAGCCAGGGCAAGTAAGTAGACATGATGAGCCGCCCGCTCCAGATGGGAATTCAGCCTGAAATTAAAGTAGGAAGAGGAGACACGGGGGGCAACCAGTCCAGCTACTGACCCCACTTCTCTATTGTCTAGAGTCTCCTTATATACCTTTGATTGTACATAGAGATCAATGGGCAATACAAAATTATGCGGCGTCAGCAGCCCTGACTCTTATCAAAACCAGGCTTTTTTTCTCTGCCTACCTAATTGTATACACAAGTCTTAGGTGATTTACATGTCTTCTAGCCAGAGAGCCAATTTAACATTTTACAACCTTTTTCCTGATAAGGGTTTGTCAACCAGAAGACTTATTTGTGTTGATCTTCCCAAAGTCTGGTGCCACTCTCAGAAAGCACTAAATAAAGTTACATTCTTACATAGCAAGGACACAAGGGGAGTGCAGTGATATATAACAAAGAAAAGTAATTAACTCAAAAGTCTAGTGTTGCTAACATCAAAACTACTATCTATCTCTTCCCATATCCCGTTTACATTGATTAACATCCTCCCAGGTGCCTAAAAGATAAATAATATGGAGGTCTGGCAGCAGTCATTGAGTCAGCAGTGAAAACCGTCACCAATGTAATCTTTAACTCCTTAGAAAAGGCTCTATATCTTTAAGATGCTTTTAAACTTTGTGTCCCTCGCAGTTGGGGGCTGTAAGCAACTCACAAGCTGTAAGAAGTCTAGGGAACCTGTTAGGCAAGCAAGCCAGAGAGTTATCAGAGGGGGTTTAACTGAAACATCCCTTTCAAATGCAGAAGACTAAAGCCTTGAATTGACTTTTCCAGAGAATATCAGAAGAGTGAAAAAGCAGAGTAAAAAGGCCGGCAGATTTTTATTCTTTTGGGGGGTGGATGCTCGGGAAATTCCAGGGGGAACCCCTGAAACCTGAACACGCCTTGCGTTTGCCAGGCTTCCTACCGCATGACCTTGTCACGGGCGGGATTCCTCACACTGGCTCCCGGCAAAAAATGAAAGTGAAGTCATTCAGTCATGTCCGACTCATAGCGACCCCATGGACTGCAGCCTACGAGGCCTCTCCATCCTTGGGTTATTCCAGGCAAGAGGACTGTAGTGGGCCGTCATTGCCTTCAGCTCAGAAAGAACAATCTCCCTCAAACTAATGACACATCTTTGACACAGAAATGGATGTTGACCTGCCACCTGGTAATTTCTGGGCCCAGTCACCAAGACAAGAATTGAGAATGATAGTGCCTTCTCCTCTGTGTGGGGCACCTTTAGCCGAGTGTGTCTGCCTCCTGAAGGAGCCACAGCCCCAGCATCCCACGTGGCACCACCAGATGAGCCTAAGTGCTAGATTAGAGCACCAGGGGGCTTTGTGGAGCATCATCCTCCCAAAACACTTACATCCATGGTGTTCCTCAGGGGGTGAATAGTTATATCTGAGCCACAAGAAGAAATCTGTTCAGCATGTTTTTTTCACTGAGGGTATTTCTCATGGTCTTCACTTTCCTTAGAGGTATTCTTTCACTGAACGTTTGACAAAGAAAACAAAGAAGATGCTAAAATTAGTTGTCAATGTTAAGCTATAACTGTCATTGGAATGGCACTGTGTATTTGATAATCATTTTTATGAGTCACCTTATTAGAAGAATTTTATGCATATTCTGTGGAAAAGACATAGGTTTGAATAAAGATTCTGCTCTGTAATGTCAGGTAAGCCATATGACCATGTGGGGTCTCAGTGTCCACTTCAGTAAAATGGTGGAATGTAACGATTCAAACCCTCCAAATAGGATATCTTGGGGATACTGAAGTGATGGATATAAGGTGCCTGATAAATAGGAAGTCTCAACATGACAGCCACTAGCATTGCTGTTGCCACCCCACTGTACCCTTCTCATAGAAGCTCAGGGAAGGAGGTAGAAGGGGGATTCCTGTCCTCTTTTACAAGGGAGGAATTTGAAATGCAAGAGGCTTGTGAATTGGCTGTGGTCACACTGCTTGTCAGATATAAAACAGTGTATAAGTAGCTCTCCCAATCTTTCTCCAATTTGAAAGAGAAGAGATAGTTGAAAAAAGAATCCAGGAAATAGGGAACAAGTTAGGGAAATGTAGAGGTTCAGGAAGAAAGGATGAGTCAAATGAAAAATTAAAAGAAAACAGCACAGAGAAAAATACACTCAGAGACTTGCAAAGAGATGGAGAGATAAGTGACAGTGATACAGAGATGCAGTCATAGGCATATACACACTGAATTAGAGAGGGAGCAAAGAGAACATGCTAAATAAAATGAAGAAAAGTACTATTCCACAGGACTACACCTACATCTGCATTGACTGTGCTCTGAACAATTGCAAGGAGCTCCAATTTCAATAGATCATGACATGACTGGACCCAAAGAGTTGTGCAGCTATGTAAATTTACACCAAGTCCCTTGGGACATACAGTTCCTATAGCAATGTAATTGTCAATGAGTAAGGGTTGAACTTTAAGACTGTCAGGGAAATAGTCAATTCCCTTCTAAACCTGATGAATAGAATAATCAGATGAAAAGAAAAATCACAGAAAGGAAAATGATGTGGCTTACAGTCTCCATACTGACATGACTCTGCAATCTGAGAAGGCCATTAGGTCGAGGAGCACAAGCCATTTCATG
The DNA here is from genome assembly GCA_006410635.1 of Cephalophus harveyi. Lineage (NCBI taxonomy): Eukaryota > Metazoa > Chordata > Mammalia > Artiodactyla > Bovidae > Cephalophus > Cephalophus harveyi. Next base: position 83,159 of record SJYT01019902.1, on the reverse strand, counting down.
CTTCTCTCCTGGCTCCAAGTACTCAGGGAGGTTCAGGTTCTTAACATGCAGTGGTGACCGAGAGCGTCTAGTTATATATACTCTGACACACCCTAGTTTAGCCCTTTAGGCCAATAATAGGTCTGAAAAAAAAATGTCTCGATAAATGTTTACCTTCATCAGTGTCCTTGGTGAGTGGACTTTGAAGCTTCTCAAAATACAGAGAATTGAACTGCAATGTCTCCCTTGAAGCTTGGTTGGAAATTCAAACTGATCTGTATGGACATCTAAGAAGATGCAGAACCTTGCATACTAGGATAAAAAACAGCTCAGAACATCACGAAAATGAATACTAAGAGCCATGCTCAACATTCTTGGTTTCATGTCATCTTCCTAACCACTTCATGAGAAATGCATTGCTGTCTTCATTGGAGAGGAGATTGCTAGGAGGATAAGTTGTCAAATGGCAAAGTGAAGACTTCAGGCACAGCCCAGTCACATACAACTGGACTTAAATAGTGGGTTTAATGGCAGATATCAGGGGAACCTATGATGCCACTCTGCATCAAAGATTTAGGGCAGAATAGTAGTTCAATTGCATGGTTTCAGTATTGAACGAAATGTCATATGCATCCACAAGATATTTTGTATCATCCAAAAAACATACAAGGAAGAAGTGTGTTTTGGGTTCTAGGTTAAAGGCTTCAAAGTCAAAGTTGAGCAAGACAAAAGTAGTCTTTATCTTAAGATAGCTAGCAATCTAGTCCTCACAAACTCATGGCCCCAGGAGGCAAGAGAAACATTACTAGGACTAGGTTGCCATGTTGGACCCTGGCAGCACAGGCCTTGCCACTGGGAGCAGCCTTTCCGCCACTTCACCCATGCTGGAAAGCAGGCCAGTTGCCCATGTTTTTAAGAGAAGTCAAAGGTTTGGATATTTATGTTCAATCTACTGATTTTAATGTTAGCAACTAATTTTTTTTCCCCCCAAAAGAGTACAGTGGGAATGAAATCTCTACAGCAATGTGCTGGAATCAGCCTTCAGTCTCTGCAGGTTTTTATTTCATGCCTAGAGTTTGGAGTGCAGTGGGGAGAGAAAGGAATTTAATTTATGCTGGTTGATTTAAAAAGAGACTGAATGCACACTGAACATGTGTGTTTCCTTTCTATTTATAAAGAAATATCACCATGGACATAAAAACAAATGATTTTAACTGCTGAAGATAAATGGATATATTTCTGATATAATTTCCTCATACAGTCTATGCCATGAAAAATTTTGTGTGGCAAACCAAACATACAAAAAACAATTTTGAAATGTCTTCCCAATCGAAGACAAAACAACTGTGGCAGCCAAAGTAAAGATGGTCATTTATAATGACTCATCCAGGACTCTCAGGGCCTATTCCTGCATGAGATCTACCAATGACTGTCCCTTGAATATAACAGGAGCCTCTCCTAGTCACCAAATGTGTATAGATGGGGCACCGTGTCTTAACACTCATTTTTGCACATTGTTTAAATTCAGTTTTGGTGGTTAAATTCCAACAGGGGAAATATGATGTCACTGACAAATGACACACATATATGCCCTTTGAACTATGGTGTTGGAGAAGACTCTTGAGAGTCCCTTGGACTGCAAGGAGATCCAACTAGTCCATCCTAAAAAAAATCAGTCCTGAATATTCACTGGAAGGACTGATGCTGAAGCTGAAACTCCAATTATTTGCCCACCTGATGGGAAGAACGGACTCACCTGAAGTTAGGAAAGATTGAAGGCAGGAAGAGAATGGAAAGACAGGATGAGATGGTTGGATGGCATCACCAAGTCGATGGACATGAGCTTGAGTAAGCTCCGAGAGTTGGTGATGGTTAGGGAAGCCTGGCATGCTGCAATTGATGGCATTGCAATGAGACCAACACGACTGAAGAACTGAACTGAACTGAACAAATTGAGAACAAAGGCTGATAAATTGAATTGCATCAAATTGGTGACTAGCTGCCCACAACCACACATTACTTAAGTGGCTTTAAAATTCAGAATTATGACTGTATTCAGAGTGGAATATCTTCTAAGGAAAGACAAAAATACTGCTCATCCAAAAGAAAACCAAAGAAAATCAAAACATATACAGGAAAGAAATCTGAAACTATATTCAACAACTTACAGTTCCTCATATTGCTTCTATTATTGTGACAAAATCATATATATGTTAAGAGGTAAAAGCAAGACAATAATTAAAACTAATGTCCTGAAGTAAGCCTTTCAGTGGCTAGAAAAAGAGGTTCACACATAATATAAAGAAGTTTAATTCAAACCTTACTGTCTTAAATATTGAACTGAAAGCATAAGTTTGTACCAACTAATTTATTCATTTTTATTTTGTTTTTTAAGTAGAATGTTTATTTCCTAATCTGACCAAAGTAAAGCCTACAAACAATGACAACTTGGTAACAATGACTACTCTGAGGTCTAACATGTAGCTTCTAAATATATTTCCCATCAGATGGTGCAAGGATTCTTAAAGAGATGGCTGATTTCAGGACTGAGTAAAGAAACACAAAAATAATCTTGGGAATCGTGAAGGACCAGAAAGCTAAGGGACTTCAAAAACCAATGGGGACTGGACAGAAAGTTTAGCAATCCAAATGAAGAAGCCAAACATCTACCAGTTTGTTGGGCAGAATGATGTTTCTGCTTCTCAAAAGAGTGTTTATGTTTCTCATAGATTTCCTGCCAAGAAGCAAACGTCCTCTGATTTCATGGCTGCAGGCACCATCCACAGTGGATTGAGAGGCTAAGATGAAGAAATCTGTCACTGCTTCCACCTTTTCTCCATTTGCCATGAAGGATGGGGCTGAATCCCATGATCTTAGTTCTCTAATATTTAATTTTAAGCTGGCCAAATGTGACCAAATGTTAACCGGCAACATCTTATTTGTCACTGTGATAGATTTCTAGGGCACCAACTCACAATTCTGAGCACTGAGAAAGGAAAATAATCTTCAATATTTAAGCTATTTTTGTTTCTATTAAGAATAGGTTATGTAACTACAAACTGTTCCAGGAAAACAAGCTAGACTGTCTCTTCTGGGGGTGATGAAAGAGTGTTGGGGAACAGCTATAATACAGATGAAGCCTCACTCCCTGGCCTGCAGCTCACCTCCTGCTGTGGAGGTCTGGTTTCTAATAGACCAAGGACTGGTACTGGTCCTGACCCACTGTGCTGGTATTGTCGACTACTGCTCTAAACCCAATAGTGGGACATTCTGTAAGACAAACCACCCTGCCTCATCCCAGTTTCTGAACAAATGAATGACATTAAATTTGTGAGAGGAACAGTTATTTCATCTTAAAGGAGAACAACCAAGTGCAACATATGAATGCATTCTTTCAACAAACTGTGAAAAGACATCTGCTTTTTGAGAATCAGGGAAATTTGCACATGGACTGGATTAACTGCTCATTTTATTGGGAACAAAGAACAATTTTTTAACATCCCATTATTTTACCCCAAATACTTATTATGTACATTTTGTGAATTGTTCATCTCGTCCCTAAAATACTTGAGGAAAAAATGAATAAGAAGTAAAAGAGGTAATGAAATGAGTGTCTGTCTTGATTTCAAAACAGATCTGCATAGCTGCTATAGATTGAATTGTGTCCACCCTTGGCTCCCAATGTGATGGTATTAGGAAGTAGGGCCTTTGGGAGGTACCCAGGTTAACATGGGGTTTTGATGGTAGTCCCTCATGATGGAATTATCTTCTCCCTTTTTTTTTTCTCTCTTATTCTCCCTCTTCCTCCTTCCCTTCAACTACCACATGTGAGAAGATAGCAAGAAGAGAAAGACTGATGCAAGTCAAGAATGTCTTCACTGGGAACTCAGTTGGCCATCACCTTGATGTTGCATAGTCTCCAGTCTATGACAGCTTGTTGGACAAAGAGGTTAGTTTTGTAGTTATTTATGCCAAATGATAAAATATGTGGTTTATAACACTATTCTTTATTATATTTCTTATGTTTGAAATCGTTTGTAGTAAAAATTTATAGCAAGTCCATTTTGAAATTTCTGTCTTAGAGATACCCTGATAGGAGCCCAAGAGAGCAGATTCAGGTAGGTCCCCAATGAATGAGTGGTTGGAGGACAACATGCTCCTTATTCCAACTCATCTCTTGTCATCTGAAAACCGTCTCCCACACCTGACAACCTTACTGCCCCCACCATCTGCATCTCCATTACCCTGAGAAGCTGAGTCATCTAGCTGGAGATGTTAATGATTCAGGACAGGGTCTGTAAGCAGAAGGAATGCGGACGTTTTTAGAAAGAATGAACTGGGCAGACCCGTCCCTGGTTTTCCCTTCTTTATTGCCATATTCATGTGAGGGATTGGGCCTGGGTAAAGAGGAAGCCACAAGTGGTATTGCATGGATATTTGCAAGAGAACGGAGGAGGAATTCAGAACCCAGGAACCAGGAGGTGGGCAGGTTGCACAGGACCCAGGCAGGAAGGAAGAAGCACTGGGAAAAGAATAGTGCCAACCTGAGGGCCAGACCTACCTGAGTCTTCTGGTTAAACTTGGAGGTCAGATCCTTCCTGGTGGAATTCCTGCTCCAGATGTGGAGGGGAGAGAGCTGTACTCACTCCTACTGAGTCACAGGGAGAGAGACAGCCTTCCCCAGAGCCCTTTGATTCCACTCTAACTGTGGGTATCATCACAAGCTAGAGAGCACATGGCAGGTCATGTATGCCAAAACCAATACAACATTGTAAAGTAAAAAAAATGATAATAATAATAAAAGAAAAGAAAAATAAAAAAGAAAGAAAAAAAAAAGATGATCTACTTTAAATAGTATTTAAAAATACTAAAAAATTTGTCTAAGATTCCTGGCATATCTAGTTACCCGAGTTTTTTAGCAGAGAAGATTCATCAGCCTAATTTGGTTTTCTGCTGAGGAATCTACAGACTTCCCCATGGGTAACTTCTGACTTTCAAGTACCTGATCTCATCCCACAGAACCCAAATGATGGTAAGTTCCAGTGGGCAAGGCCTCTAAGATTCTCGGTGTCACAGTAGCTGTGTGCCATGTGGTCTACTACTCCCAATTCTGATCTCAGGACCCATGAACATCACCAGACTGTTATAGCCCCCTGCCCACCAGAGGCAGCCTCAGCATCCTCAGCAAAACGCTCATCTGAGCCTCTTGTCCACTGATTGGCACTGACCTTCAGTCAAGAACAAGTGTTCTGGAGCAAGTCGAGTCTCCCTCATCCAAAAGATGGGAAACTGACCCTGGGTTGTATGACTCACTCTAAAGCTGCAAGTAATGTAGTGAAGACTTTGGACCCAGGAACTCTGGTTCTCAGACCAGAAGACTTCCAGGAAGGGAAAGATGAGAGAAAACTCAATTGCATCCACTGATGGGCAGCTCTCAGATATCTGCAGGCACCAGGGTGGAAGTTCCTTTCCCATTGCCCCTCAAGTCTGCTTCTGATTTTATCAGCAGACCTGCCTTCTTATAGCAGCAGGAAAGCAATATCGCAGGCTGTTTCTTCTGGGTTCCAGGCACAGTGGGGGAGCCCCAGCTGTAGTGGCCCAAGAGGTTGACATACCTCATTGCTGTATTTTTTGAAGACTTGCTGTTCAGGTTTTTTAGCTGATTTATGACCAGCCTTTAGACCAGGCTTACTATTCCTCACTAGTAAGGCAATATTGTCTTCAGGGCCATACTGATGTCATGGGAATAATTAGTAATTTCCATGAAGGTGGGTGGGGACATCATTAGACTTGGCACAATTTGAGACTCAAGGATTGTTCCCTGTAATTCTGACCAGTACTATCAACTCTCTGCTGAAAACTGGAAGGGTATCACCTGTACACTGGCACAATTCTCTGTGTGCAGCTCTCTCCTATGAACTCTATCTAGAGTCTCAAATCTGTCTTCCTGGGGAGACCATTTGTCTCTGCCTATATAGCCCTTCCATGTATGTGTTGGAAACAATTTCTAGAGTTGGGGCAGTTGTAGAACTCACCTTGCTTGCTCCCCGCCTCAGGAATCCATTCTCTGCTGCCTGACATGTGATGTAAAAAGCTGCTTTCTCATTTATCTCTTCTACTTTCAAGTTGTTTGAGACAGGAGGATGCATGTGTCCTTTGTTCCTCTATGTCTACCAAAATGGAGGTCCCCTGCCAACAGAACTCACCGAATGCCTTGTGAATGCTAGGCAGTGACTACTGTGCATGGGTGCAAACTAACTAGGGATATGTGTTGGGGCTTTGGGGAGCCCCATCTTGCTGGAGAAACATGACGATTACAAATAGCATATGCAGTGGTGTATGTTCAGTTCAGTTGAGTCGCTCAGTCAGGTCTGACTCTGCAACCCCATGGACTGCAGCATGCCAGGCTTCTCTGTCCTTCACAACTCCTGGATCATGCTCAAACTCATGTCATCAAGTCAGTGATGCAATCTAACCGTCTCATCCTCTGTCATCCTCTTCTCCTCCTTCCTTCAATCTTTCCCAGTAATAGGGACTGTTCTAATGAGTAAGTTGTTCACATCAGTTGGCCAAAGTATTGGAGTTTTAGCTTCAGCATCTGTCTTTCCAATGAATATTCAGGATTGATTTCTTTATCATGGACTTGTTGTATCTCCTTGTAGTCCAAGGGACTCTCAAGAGGCTTGTCCAACATGACAGTTCAAAACTTTCAATTCTTCATTACTCACCGTTCTTTATGCTCCAACTGTCACACCCATACATGACAACTGGAAAAATCATAGCTTTGATTATACTGAAGATTTTCAGCAAATTAATGTCTCTGCTTTAAAAAATGCTGCTAGGCTTGAAATAGCTTTTCTTCAAACAAGCAAGCATCTTTTAATTCATGGCTGCAGTCATCATCTTCAGTGATTTTGGAGCCCCCCAAAATAAAGTCTCTCACTGTTTCCATTGTTTCCCCATCTATTTGCCATGAAGTGATGCAACCAAATGCCATGATCTTCATTTTCTGAATGTGGAGTTTAAGTCAAATGTTCCACTCTCCTCTTTCACTTTCATCAAGGGTCTCTTTAGTTCCTCTTCACTTTCTTCCATGAGGGTGGTATCATCTGCATATTTGTGGTTATTGATATTTCTTCCAGCAAATGTGATTCCAAATTGTGCTTCATGCAGTGGGGCATTTTGCATGATGTACTCAGGATATAATTTAAATAAGCAGGGTGACAATATACAGCCATATGTGCTCCTTTCCTGATTTGGAACCAGTCTGCTGTTCCAAGTTCAGTTCTAACTGTTGTTTCTTGTCCTGCAGACAGAATTCTCAGAAGGCAGGTAAGATGGTCTGGTATTCCCATCTCTGTAAGTTTTCCTCAGTCTGTTGTGATGCACATTGTCAAAGACTTTTGCATGGTCAATAAAGTAGAAGTAGGTATATTTCTGGGATTCTCTTGCTTTTTCTCTAATCCAACGAATGATGGCAATTTGATCTCTGGTTCCTCTGCCTTTTCTAAATCCAGATTGAACATATGGAATTTCACAGTTCATGTACTGCTGGAGACTTGATTGGAGAAATTACTTTGGTAGCATGTGAGATGAGTGCAACTGTGTTGTAGTTGAACATTCTTTGAAATCGCCTTTCTTTGGAATTGCAATGAAAACGACCTTTCCAATTCTGTGGCCACTGCTGAGTTTTCCACATTTGCTAACGTTAAATGCAGCACTGTAACAGCACCATCTTTTTAGGGTTTGAAATAGCACAACTGCAATTCCATCACCTCCACTAGCTTTACTCGTAGTGATGCTTCTTAAGGCCCTCTTGACTTCACATTTCAGGATGTCTAGCTCTAGGTGAGTGATCGTACTATTGTGTTTGTTTATCTAGGTCATTAATGTCCTTTTTGTATAGTTCTTTTCTATATTCTTTCAACTTCTTAATATATTCTGCTTTTCTTAGGTCCATGCCATTTCTTTCTTTTATTGGCCCATCTTTGCATGAAATGATCCTTTCCTACCTCTAATTTTTTTTCAACAGATCTCTGGTCTTTCCCATTTTATTGTTTTCCTCTATATCTTTGCAATGATCACTTAGGAAGGCTTTTTAAAAATCTCTTCTTGCTATATTTAGAACTCTGCATTCAGATTGTTATGTGTTTCTTTTCTCTTTTGCCTTTTGCTTCTCTTCATTTCTAAGTTATTTCTAAGGGGTCCTCAGATAACCATTTTGCTTTTTTGCATTTATTTTCTTGGGGATGGTCTTCATTAGGTATGTACATATCAAAAAACGAAGATCACTGCATCCAGTTCCATTATTTCATGACAAATACATGGAGAAATAATGAAAGCAATGACAGACTTTATTTCTCTAGGCTCCAAAATCACTGCAGATAGTGACTGCAGCTTTGAAAAAGAAAAAGACACTTGGTACTTGGAAGAAAAGCTATGAAAAACCTTGACAGCATGCTAAAAACCAGAGACATTACTTTACCAGCAAAGGTCTGTATAGTCAAAGCTATGGTTTTTCCACAAGTCGTGAGTGGATGTCAGAGTTGGACCATAAAGAAAGCTGAGCACCAAAGAACTGATGCATTTGAACTGTGGTGTTGGACAACTCTTGAGACTCTTTTGGATTGCAAAGAGATCCAACCAGTCCACCCTAAAGGAAATCAGTTCTGAATATTCATTGGACCAATGTTGAAGCTGAATCTCCATTACTTTGGCCAATTGATGGGTAAAACTGATTCATTATAAAAGACCCTGATCCTTGGAAAGATTAAAGGCAGGAGGAAAAGGGGAAGACAAAAGATGAAATTGTTGGGTGGCATCATCAACTTGATGAACATGAGTTTGAGCAAGCTTTGGGAGTTGGTGAGGGACAGGGAAACCTGGCATGCTGCACCCCATGATATAGCAAAGAGTTAAACATGACTGAGAGATTGAACTGAACTGATATACAGAGGAAAATTAAGGAGCAGGCAGAAGTCTTTAAGGAAGAAGGAAAGAACAATTTCTGGACAGGTGACAATTTGGGGTCAGCAGGCCTCTTCAAGCTGGAGAAGCTGTAGGGAAGCAACTCTATGCCAGGTGAAGAGAATGGTAAGAGAAAGGCAGAGTAGCAGTGCTGGGATTTCCCACAGGACTAGATCTCTCTTTTATTAAACTTTATCAATGTTCATTATTGTCAGGTGATTGGGAACATGAGTTTTGTTTTGGAAGAGGTAGAGCAATATTCAATATAAGGACTGATGATGAAGATGAAGCTCCAACACTTAAGCCAATGATGGGAAGACTCAGCTCATTGGAAGAGACCCTAATGCTGGGAAAGATCGTGGGCAGAAGGAGAGGGAATAAAAGGATGAGACTGTTAGATGGCATCACCTACTCAAAGGACATGAGTTGAGGAAACTACACGAAATAGTGAAAGACAAGGGAAGCCTGTTTTGTTGCCGAACATGTAAACACAAAGAGACATATATGATTTAGCAACTGAACGATACCAATGAGGACACAGGTTCCAGTGGAGGCTCTGGTCCTGGATGTAGCAGAGAAATATTTTGTTGGAAGGGGAGGCTTCCCATCCTCTGGTGCAGGTCCTTGAATCCAAGGCAAGGAACACAAAATTTTGAATGTGTTACCAAACATTGTTTTCTAAAAACAAACAAACAAACAAAAAAAACAAAACTGTTTTCTCAAGGAGAGAGAGCTTTGACTGAGTTGTGCTCTAGATTTTACTGAGGGATTTTAAAGGGATCTGGAGTGGGATGAGTCTGCAAAAACCAGGTGACCAGCTGCTGGAGGGCAAGGCTTGTGATAGACATTCTGCATTAGGTGGAAAACAAATCCTCAAAAAGTGACCCTTGTGGAGTGTATATGCCAATGTATCACATTTTTTCAGAAGATCACTTCAATGTTGTTTTGGGGAAAGCTTGAAATGTAGGATGGGTGGTTGGCTTTTGTTAATTCCTGTGGGTAGTTAGATGACTAAATGTCTGGTTAATTCATTGCATTTTTGGAATCATGCTTGGGAAAGAAAACTAGATCAAGTCCACACATATTTGGTCATTAAACAGCAAGCATAGGAAGGGTTCTAAGGCAACCGTAGGTAATTTAAACATGAGGGGCCAAATGGGGACAGTTTCATTTAACAGGCTGAGATTGGACTGTACAGGTTTCCATAGCTGTTGCTATGACAAGTAGCCATAACAGCTACTTCTTGCTACACTGGAGATGTGGGATACGGAAAAGAGACCAGAAGCCTTACAACTCTCCTTGCAGTGTGATTTCAGGCTAGAAGTAGTTGACAAGGTAAAGCTGAATGGTAAGGCTGGGAACAGATCAATCTGAGCCAGTAATCATTAGCTCTTGTTGGGGCCCAGAAAACAGAAGCATCAGCTCAGTCAGAGTTCTGGGTCAGGGTTCAGAGATTTGGCTTGAATCAATAGTTAACCTTGGGGATGGCAGCCATAACTTCTAAACAGAAGATTTCTTTCTCCCCAGGTGACAGAATAATTCATATTTGTTCCAGACTCAGGGACCCAGAAAGCTCTTTCAGAGCCACGTGTTCTTAGCAGGCACACATGCATCTAGAGGTAGAATTATCATCATGGTGCCCATTGTCCAGATGAGAAAACTGAGGTTAAGGGACTTGATCAAGGTCACACAGCTAATCACATGAAAAGCCAAGCACAAATCCAGGGTAACAGTCCTCAAATTGTGTGTTTTTGCTCCACATCTGTCAGGAGCCAGCATGGGAGATCCCATCCATGACAAGGTCATGTGGAAGAGAACTGTTAAGCAAAGCTTCAGGACTCAAGAGTCTCCCTGGGCCTGTTTGAGCATCTACCCCAAGACCAGAATCTCTCTGTCTTACTATCCTGTGTCTTTCACCAACTTTCCTGACATACAGGGGACTATCTCCAAACACCTTTCTCTGGAGAAAATCAATTTAGGGCTCTAGCTAATAAGTCTCCTGGACATGAGAAAAATATTTCAAATCAAACCACCTCTGTTAGCATTCTAGCTTGCTTGGCAGGTTTATCCAGACTCTTATAGCTATGCATGTGATTATTTACAGCCTCCCAACTGTGAGAGGCATGGGAAGCCTAAAACACAGAGCCTTTCAAAGAGTTAAAAGTTATTAGAGTAGTGCTGGTGTGGGATTTCATTATTGGGCCAATGCTTGTTGCTAAGTTCCTATATCTCTCATCCACTGTGCACCTGGGAGTGCATAAGGTAACATAGTTGGAATATAGGAAAAACAAGTGTAGCCTTGAAATTAACCATATCAAATCTCTGAGCTAATTGGTTCTTTCTTGCAACTCACTGCACCTTTGCTCCGTGAGAAATGTAACTCTGTTTAACATTTTCTGAGGCTGACATAAATTAAAAATATAAAGAAAAAACATTTCAAGGGAAAATAATTTTTCTGGTTGAGCAGCCTTTATCAAAAGAGGGCCATAAAATGTTCACAGGCCTCCAAGGCCAGAAGATAATGTTCACAATATTGTTTATGGGAAAGGTATGAAGAAAAAATCCTGGTTTTGATAAAGACAAAACAGATGTAATGTTTGGGTTGACTCTGTATGACTTTGCATCTTTCATTTCCCTCTATGTACAAGTAAAGGTATAAAACACCCTTTTGAAAATAAAAATATTGGGCCTTGCTTGAAGAAGCTTGGTCACCCCATGTCTCTCTTTCTTTCTTTCTTTCTCTTTCTTACTCACTTTTTCAGGCTGATCCCTTGGAGCATAGAGGCTCCCTGTGTTCACTTATCTGCCCATGTTTCTCAGACCTGAATAGGAAGATGTTCTGTGTCTTCAATCCCTTGGGAGACCAGGAGGGCACCTGAGGCTTCCATGAACAGGGCAAACTCCTTGTCTTGGAGTTTTATTGGCTTTCTATGTAAACCAATATCAGCCTCTTTCTCTCCTCTATTTTCTTATCTACAATATTCTTTCCTTATCTCTCTCTAAATCATCTGCTGATGCCATTTTTCCTTTAAGTTCCCCTGGATCCTTTGGGGGCTGGACCCTGGCACACACCAATTGGGAGTGGTGGGTGGTGGTCTGGCAACAGTGCTCAAACAGAAGCAAGCAGTATTCAGGCTTAAATTGAAGTAAGTAAGGGAAACCAGTAGAACATTCAGCTATGACCTAAATCAAATCCCTTATGATTTTATAGCGAAGATGAAAAATAGATTCATGGGATTACATCTGTTAGCCTGAAGAACTATGGATGGAGGTTTGTAACATTGTATGGGAGGTGGTGACCAAAACCATCACCCAGAAAAACAAATAGGAGAAGGAAAAGGGGTTGCCTGAGGAGGCCTTAAAAACAGCTGAGAAAATAAGCAAAGTGAAAGGCAAAGGGAAAGGGAAAGATATACTCAATGGAATGCAGACTTCTAGAGAATAGCAAGGGGATATAAGAACATCTTCATAGGTGAATACTGCAAGAATTAAGGAAAATAATAGAATTGTAAAGAGTATAGATTGCTTCAGGATAATTGGAGCTACCAGAGGAACACTTCACGCAAGGATGGGCACAAAAAGGGCAGAAAAGTCAAAGACATAACAGAAGCAGATGAGATTAAGAAAAGGTGGCAAGAATGCACTGAAGAACTGCACAAAAATGGTCAGAATGACCAGGATAGGATGATGCTTGGGTCATTCATGTAAGGCCAGATATACTGGAGTATGAAGTCAAATAGGCCTTAGGAATCATCACTACAAACAATGATAGGAGAGGTGATGTGATTCCAGCTGAGTTATTTAAAAATCCTAAAGAATGAGGCTGCAAAAGTGCTGCATTCAATTTGTCAGCAAATTTGGAAAACACAGCAGTGGCCACAGTGCTGGAAAAGGTCAGTGTTCAATACAATCCAAACAAAAGGCAATTCCAAAGATGTTCGACCTATCATGCAATTGTGCTCATCTCACTTGCTAGCAAGGTAATGCTCAAAATCCTTCAAGGTAAGCTTCAACACTACATGAACTGAGAACTTCCAGATGTACAAACTGGTTTGAGGAACCAGAGATCAAATTGCCAACATCCATTGGATCATAGAGAAAGCAAGGGAATCCCAGAAAACATTTCTGTCTGCTTCACTGACTATGCTGAAGCCCTTCACAGTGTGGAACACAACAAACCATGGAAAACTTCTGAAAAGTCTGTATGTAGGTCAAAAGGCAGCAGTTCGAATCAGACACAGAACAACTAAAAATTTAAAACTGGGAAAGAAGCATGACAAAGTATACATTCTCACTCTAGTATTTAACTTCTATACAGGATACATCATTCAATATGCTGGACAGCATAAATCTCAAGCTGGAATAAAGATTGCTGGGAGAAATATTAACATCCACAGATATGAAGATGACCCTGCCCTAATGGCAGAAAGCGAAGAAGAACTAAAGAGCCTCTTGATGAGGAGAGGAGATGCAAAAACTGGCTTAAAACTCAACATTCAAAAAACTGTTCACAAAAATATACTCAACATTCATGACATCCAGTCCCACCACATCATGGCATATAGATGAGGGAAAAGTGAAAACAGTGACAGATTTTATTTTCCTGATCTCCAAAAACACTAAGGACCTTGACTGCAGTCACAAAATTAAAAGACACTTGCTCCTTGGAAGGAAGAAAGGCTATGAGAAACATGCACAGTGTATTAAAAAAGCAGAGACTCACTTTGCTACAGAGGTCTCTAGTGTCAAAGCTATGATTTTTCCAGTAATCATGTACAGATGTGCTATCTGGACCATAAGAAAGGGTGAATAGCAAAGAACTGAGCTTTTGAACTGGGGTGCTTGTGAAGATTCTTGAGAGTCCCTTATACAACAAGGAGATCAAACCATTCAATCTGAAAAAAAATCAACTTGTGACCCCTGCTGACTCAGCTGAGGCATCTACTGAGGGCCTCCAGGTGGAAAGATCGGAAGCTTCCACTGCAAAAGTGCCTAACCATGGTAGCTTGAAGCAAATAGCTTGTAGCCCCACCCATGGAGAAGCTCAGAATGGCTGAAGGCTCTGTGAACTCTGGGTCCCCCGATACATGTGTTGCATTCTCCCCAGCAGCATTGGAGGCCAAGGAAGGGGCATTCTGTGTCCTGGAGGAGGGGGATGGCTCAGGGATCCACTGGGGCCACCACTTACCAAGTAGGACTGGAAAGGACAGAGCAGGCATATGAGGGAGAGAGCTGGTGACTGGTGTGTGGAAACAAGAGGGAATCTGCTCTGCATGAAGTGAAGTCGCTTAGTCATGTCTGTGACTTAGTCATGTCTCTGTGACCCCATGCACTGTAGCCAACCAGGCTCCTCTGTCCATGGGATTTTCCTGGCAATAGTACTGGAGTAGATTGCCATTTCCTTCCCCAGGGAATCTTCCTGACCTAGGGATCGAACCCGGGTCTCCCGCATTGTAGACAGACGCTTTACCATCTGAGCCACCAGGGAAGTCCTGTATGAGGTACCTCACCCAAAGTCCGCTGGAGGAGAAGCCAGTGATAAGATCATCTGAGATGGGATGAAGCGAGACTATTTCATTACCCCTTATAAATCCTCTGAATGAGGAGGTGGTGGAGTTGGTGGGTTATCAAAAACTCTTCCAGGGCCTTGATCATCTGCCAGTCGCTATCCTTGGGGCTTCCTCTCCCCAGCTTCAGTTATGTAGTTCTGGAGGAAATTGAAAATCATGTGTGCTGCCTGGTCAGGGCCTAAGACCATGTAAAGCCAGTGATAATACCCCATCTTCCTGCCAGGGTGGCTGATCTGGGGCTGCACATGTGATCTGAGGCAGGTCATTCAGAGAACACCCTTGAACTCTGATGTCCGCAATCTTCTTTCCTTACCTGGTGATGCCTTCGGTATTTAAAACCCTAGGGCAAGTAGCTTGAACTCCCTCACTAGGTGTAGAAGCCTTAAGGAAGAAAGCTGCCAGGCTAAGACCATCAAAAAAGTGCGAAGGGAAAAAGCGAAAGTGAGAGACAATAGATGACTTATGATTTCTTAGGTCCAGTCACTGAGATCTTTGTATTTGTTCTGATTCTTGTGTCCTGGATTCCCAGAATCATTTCAGTAAGTCTCCCTTTTCCTTGAAGCCAGATGGAGTAGGTTTCCTCTCAATTTTGATTCAGACTTAGTTCTAGATCCTTCACTCCCAGACACAAACAGAGGCAACTTTTTGTTTCAGCACCATTACAAGTGAAAGCCTTTATTCTTTACTGAGAATAGGGTGTGCAGACCACCAAATACAGTTCACCGGCATCCTGGGCAGGAGTGCCTTGAGTGTGATTTACTGTTTGCTTGGAGTACCCTTACTGATTCCTGAACCACACCAAGCATTTATACTGCTTGTGCCAGGCCAATCCTGTCATTTCCTCGGTCAAAGACTGAGAAATACTCCCTCAGGAAGACGTCTCCCAGGATCCAGGTCTCTGTAGATGGACTCGATCTGTTCTCTGTGAAGGTGGTATAGCAGTGGCCTCTAGAATCCTGGGGGAGTCAGAGACACACACCATCAGCATGAGCCCTTACTGGTGACTCCCTCCAATATCCAGACCCAGCACAATTGTTTGTTTTATTTCCCTCTTTTTATAAGTATCAAGGGGTTTTCTCAGCAGCAGGGGATATGAGAGTTCATCCAAAACCAAAGAGGTCCAAGACATGAGGTTGTCTTGAGGAAGGGTGTAGTGAGTGGAGGACTAGGAGTTGGGGAAACAGAGGAAGGAAAAACAACAAAGTCCTACTGTAGACTGTAAGGAACTATATTCAATATTCAGTGATAAACCACATGAAAAACATAAATATACATATATATTTATGTGTATAACTGAGTCACATTGTTGTGCAGCAGAATTTAACACAACACTGAAGATTAGTGACACTTCAATATAATTTTTTAGAAAAGAACAAATGTGTCCCTAGTTCCCCTCACTCCCTGTTTCTTTCTTTCTGACTCCTGCTCCTTGTTTTCTCTGCAGAGAATGCTGGTCCTCCTCCTGTATCCCCACAATCCATGCTTTATTGAAAAACTTTATTTTGTATTGGAGTATAGCTGATTAGCAATATCATGAGTTTCAGGTGGACAGTAAAGGGGCTCAACTGTATGTATCCTAGTATCCTGGTCCCAAAGACACCCTCCCATCCAGGCTGTCACAAAACTGTGTGGAGTTCCCTGTGCTACAAAGTAACTTGTTGTTGGTTATCCATATTAAATAGAGCAGTGCCCACAACAGTTCTTGAAGACTTAACTCAGGAACACTGAGCAGCCTCCTTCGGGCCACAGTCACCCTCTTTGGCCACTCCAGGCTTGGTTGGATAAAATACTCTTGCTCCCCATTCCCAAGGGCCAGTCCATAGCCCTCATCACCCCTAGTAAGTCCCCAAGGTCCCCGTGCAGACCACCTTGAGATGCCATTTGCAGGGAATCCAGTGCAGTTCTGCCTAGAACCAAGCAGCCCTCCATATGGCTCCATGAGTTTGCGGTTTTAGAATTCCTGAAATTCTCTCTCTTCCTCAAAGCCTTCTTTGAGCCCATCAGCCTTCTCTGAATTCTCTCAGGGAGCTGACATGAAGCCTCCACCCTGTCCTGGGGCTGAGCAGTCACTGTGCACCCTTTATTCTCCTTAGGATCCAACCTCCCCACAGAAGGGTCAGGTACCCCAACTTACAAAGGAGGCACCTGGCTGGAGCAAGGGGAAGATGAAGCCGAGAACTAGGCTGAGCATGTAATTTATCTCCAAACCAAGAAAACTTTGAGAAGGGAACAGGGACTGTTAACTTATGCTGGGACATCACACTGGGACTGTCCCCAACCATTCTCCTTGTAACATGTCCCTATTTCAGGGACCGCTAGAGCTGAATTTCATGTTCATGCACCTACATGTTCAGAATTGAAGCTCTTTGAGGACTGAGGAGCTTAGTGTTCCCCTTTCCTTGTGACTCCCACCATGCCATATGGTGTGATATCTCCACATTTATTTCAGGAAGATCAGTGTCCCACACTGCCATTTTCTCTCAAGTGATTGGTTTTGTGGGAAGCACTGGCCCAGCCACAGGGCTCAGCAGCATCTGCAATGGTTTGACATGGCCTCCAGAGGGCGCCCTCCTCCCAACAGCAGCCGAAAGGTTCCTGCAAGCTCCAGTTTGAGAACCAACCCTCAATGTTGTCCCCTCACCTTGAGGATGTAGGCTCGACCTGACACTGGGTAGTTGATGCCGTTGATGGTGAAGATAATAGAGGGCAGGGTATTGACCACAGAACAATAAACGTAGTGCTGTTAGAGAGAGAGGGTGAGAGGTTGGTCCTGGAGATCCCTGTTGTGTACGGAGACTGGGAGTGACCCTGGGGCATGACCCTTTACCATGGAGCCCCGTGGCCTGGCGCCGACGAGCTTCTGTATGTTATTGATCAGTTTTCTTGGGCCTTGGATCAGTGATGTCCCGGTGTCAACAACGGCCTCGCAGCCTCCAGAACAAGCAATACCCTTTCTTTTCATGGAGATGCTGAGAGACAAAGGAAGAAAGCGGGCATCAAGGTCACTCTGAGTCTCCCCAGAGTTGTCCCCTTCCCGACTGTCTCCTAAACAGCCCTTCGTCTCTGGCCCTCTTTTCCTTTCCTCTCGACACAACACCTTTCTTGACATCCTCGAATTCAGTACTTGAATACACCAGGATATTTTTTACCTTGACATAAGCTGGTCTTCATTCCTAGAAGACTCCACTCCACTTTGACAAGCAAATTACTTCTCATCTTCCAGATTCCAGTTTAACTGTATTGTTTTCAGGAAGTCTTTCCCCTGGTGTTTATCAGTCTCCTGTCTTGGTCAATCTCTGTAGACCCTTCCTCATGTCTGCTGCTGCTGCTGCTGCTAACTCACTTCAGTCATGTCCAACTCTGTGCAACCTTATAGAGGGCAGCCCACCAGACTCCACCATCCCTGGGATTTTCCAGGAAAACTACTGGAGTGGGTTGCTACTGCGTTCTCCTGCTCATGTCTAGCATGTACCAAAGTTACAATTCACTATGTGAGCAAGTCACTCCATGTACCTCTGACTTCTTAGATGTGAGGGCGAGTTTTATTCTCCTTGTCTCCCTAAAGTGCCTGGCACACAGTGGATGCCCAGTGCTTGTCTGTTCAATGAGTGAATGAAGACTGAGAAAACAATAAGAAACATCCAGAGGCCTGTATCTGGTGGGGAACAAATAACGGGTAGCACACAGAGTGAAGATGGAGATTTGCAGGGGCAGCAGATTCTCATAGTAGGGGGAAAGAGGGGCTCCTCTGGGAGAGGGTGTCTCAGCTCAGACCCTGAGATCCTGGTCAGGAAATACATGACTAGCCCACAAAAACACCAAAGGATAGAAGGTCAGCTTTTGTCTGAGGGTATCACACAGAATCCTATTAATTATGCCTCTTGTCCTCAGGTCACTTCTGGATCCAACCTTCCTGATTCTCTGTTATAGACCCTGTCCCACTGTGTGCCCAAGAACGTGGGATATCTTTTTTATTAGCTGCCTTCACATCTTAAGACTGCAGCCAAGCTTTCTTCACTGCTGGGTAGCTGCTTCCTAAGAAGACCAGTTTTTCCCATTTTCTCAGGAATGTCCTTGTTTTTAAAATGACATTTATCTGTACTGAGCATTTCCTATGTCCAAGGTAGCCCTGAACAGTCGGTCATCTTATCATAGCTTTGTTCAGGCTGGTGAAATTTTCCCTGATCCTCTGTTCACCACACTGTAGAGTCCTCTAGCCATGCTCCCCACCTCAAAGGGCAATGGGTGCAGCCCTCTCCCAGCTGCACAGACCTCTCTGGACCCTTTTAGGACCCTTGTCAGAGCCCTGGTCAGAAGTTCTGGGTATTATGAACCCATGGGTTGTTTGTGTATTTATGGGCTTTTGTGTTTGTTTCTTTGTTTGTTTGCATGTGTCTCTGTGAGTGCTTGTGTGTCTCTGACTAGCTATGCATGTTTCTCTCTGTCTATGTGTATGTTTATATGTGTCTGGCTGTGTGTTTCCGTGTGTCTGTGTGTCTGTCTGTATCATTGTGGGTGGTGTATATGTCTGTGTGACTGTGTGTCTGAAAGTGCATTTGTGTGTGTCTGCCTGTGTCCATGTACAGTAGTGGGACCATCACTTGGGCTGACCCTCAGAGGGACGGTTATGTGTACACTCTCGTACACATGTGCTTACCGGTCCATGTATACACTCCACTCACCCTCTTCAAACAATGGTACCCAGTTGAGCTCTCCCTTGTAGTAGCAGTGGTCCACCCCACCAAACATCACCACATTGCCTTCCCGCTCATCTCTGTAGAGAGAAGTGAGGATGTGATCCTTGGAGGACAGTAGCAACAGCACTGTCTGAGAGCTGCGCTTGTCCACCCATCAAGGCCCTAGTAAGGTCCCCAGGTACAGATGCAGAAATAGCTTCTAGGAGACACTGAGATCCAGACCAAGGTCTGTTACTGACTAATGAGTGGCACAGAGGAGGTTAGAAGCTGAATCACTTCACTGGGCTCCACCCACTGTGTCTTCTGAAAATGCCCTAGAGGACAGGGTGCTGAAGTGTTTTGGCTTTCTCCTTATCCAGCTTGTCATTTTTCAGGAAAATCAAAGAATGTGAGTTCTAAGGGTGTGGGTTCAGCTCACCCAGAGTTGGCTCCGCTGGCCTGTGACCTCTAC
The DNA here is from genome assembly GCA_006410635.1 of Cephalophus harveyi. NCBI lineage: Eukaryota > Metazoa > Chordata > Mammalia > Artiodactyla > Bovidae > Cephalophus > Cephalophus harveyi. Next base: position 63,495 of record SJYT01019902.1, on the reverse strand, counting down.
TGTCCAAAGGGTACACATTCAGAAGGGGCCCCACCTCTCCTCTCCCCATCTTGAAATGCCTCATATTTCTTGAACAGGGGTTCCACACTTTTGTGCCCCACACTTTCACTTCTCACTAGCTGGTCCTGGGCTCCCAGTGAAATGCTAATGAGGAAGGAAAGATATCCACCATTTTCCATATCCACCCTTTCCTTCCTTCCTTATCAATTTCATAAGCAATCCTAATGCCTTTCCTTCAACTTGTTTCTTGTTGCCTTCCATTCACCTTCCTCCTCACTCACTCCCCTAGACCAAGTTACTGGTCTTGAGCCCAGGAGTAGGGTTGTGTTCCAATAAAATTTTATTTAGAAAAGCCAGTGGTGAAGCCAAGTAGGGCCCTGGGGCCATAGTTAACCTGGATTAAATTTTCTCTCAGGATTCTTCTTTATCAAGTGTTCTATAATTTTCATGCAACTGAAAGCATCTTATAGCTAATTTGGATAAAGTGATTGTCCATCTCAGACTTACTTGCTCAAGTAGAAGGCAAAAACAGGCTCAGAAATGGCACCTTCATTCTTCAGCTTGTCAAAGATGGGGATGGCTTTAGAGAAGGATTCGTCGGGGTAGTTCAAGCCCAAGATGCCATTATAAACTCTGCCCTCAAACCCGGATTCTGCCACGCTTAGACCGAATGGCTGGTCAGTACTTACAAGGTCCCCAATCTGTGGGAGAGAAGAGTGTTCCCACTTACAGATACGTGAAGTGATGCTATGACTGGGCTGGGGTGCATTGCCATTAGATCCTCAGAGAGGAACTGAGGCTGTGTTTTGTCTTCAGTGGCCCATAGATGGTTAGACCAAGCTGGGAGGGAAATTTGGGTTCCTTTTGAGAGAGGCTATGAATTTAAAAATCTGCCCCTCTGAAAAACACCACCTGAGTGAGTCAAATTGGCCTCCTGGCTTCTCTGCAGGTGGGACAACCAAGAGTCAGGTCAGGTCCCATTGGTGCCACCTTATGGACAAAACAATCGAGAGCAAGATAGCCTTCTCTGTGGCATCTCTGTGACCTAATGACAGGAATCGACTTCATTTTCTGTAATGTACTGTGGATTCTGCATCTGTAAATGAAGTCAGAAGCTGAAAACACAATCTTGCTTTCAGGGTTCTATGTAATTACTGCCTGGGGAATTCACTTTTGGGGGTATGTGTATATTTCTGTGATTGTGTATGAGAGAAAAACAGAGAGAGGGGAACTACTCAAGTATTTTGGGGGAAGCAGGCCATAGGTTTATTAGACTCTCAAGGATCCTCTAGAGTGAGAACTCATTTATCAGGCCCCTTGACTTCTCAGGCCTCCAGTTTCCAACTCTGGATACCTGAAGCCCTTGACTGACCCCAGCGTCCCCAGATCAGTTTTATCCTGTCCCCAAACACCCCACAGCAGCTTCAGTCCTGAAAAGCCAGCTGAACTCCACCTTTTTCCACATGTGTGCCCTCAGCAAGGCCCTTGCTGTCTGCACCTCAGTTTCCTCATATGTCTCATGAGCTAATCAGAGTAACTGCTGTGTGGGGTCATTGCAGGATTAAACCAGTTATTACCTGAAAGTGCCTGGAACAGTCTGTGAATATAAATGTCAGTGCTTTTATCCCTTCTTCTCGCTCCCAGCAAAATGAACCGTGAACTGCTCATGGGCAGAGGAGCTGCAAGTCCACAGAACAAGCCACTCTCTTGGTTAGCTAATTTGTTTGCTCATGTGTCACCACGGACTCTACCTCCCCAGAGACATGATCCTGTGGATAAATGGCCAATATCTATGGGAGTTAGGCTAGGAAGGGTCCTGCCAGATGGTCCTGAATCTGTTTGGCAAGCATTGGTAGCTTCATAGCCAGTTCTGACTCAGCGTTTGTTACACTGTTACCCGAACTGTGTCATGAACAACAACTCCTCTCATTCTCCCACATCCATAGGTGATGCTGAAGGTGTTTTGGGTAGACCGGAAGGTCAAAGACTGAAGTTGCCTGAACCTAAAACGTGCAGCTGTAGATACAAGAGATGAGTGTCATCATGTGCCACGGTGGAAACAGGGTGGCAGGGCAAGTGAAGGATGGTCTGGGTACAGGGTGTCTGTACTCACCACAGACTGGACTGGTGCAAAAGAGGGAGGGCACCCACAAGTCAGATGAGCCTGTGTCAAAGACAACCTGGAATTCCTGTGGGGGTGTTCCAATGGTGATGTTACCCACGTAGACCAACTACAGCGAGAAGGAGGGAGTGGGTTAGTGCAGAACTGGCTACCCTCTATTCCTACACTGATGCCTCCCATTGGGTGTCACATATCTCTTGAGATCACTTTCTGACTACCGTGCAGCTCACAGAGTTTGGTCACAGAGGTGTTTGCATTTGATATATTTTTCCTGTGCAACATTGTATGCAGGATATTGACTCTATGAACAGGCGTTGAAATGGTACTTCCAGCACAGGAAGCCCAGAGGCATAACCACCAAGCCTCCATGACCACTGGACATCCAGGGAAGTCCTGGTTCCTTCATTTGAGAAGCTCTGTCATCTCTTCAAACCCAGCCTTAGCACCCCCTTCTCCAGGAGGTCCTTCTTGATCAACCCCAGCCACTCCCTCTAAACTCAGACCACATCCAATCAACACCACACAGGTGACCCTTTCATTTGACATGTATTTACTCTTTGCCTGACTCTCAGGCTGGCATGGGGATTATTTAAGACAAAGTAAGCCCTTTTCTAATCTAAAAACTGTAAGAACTGTGTTAGATTCTTATGGTCATAAATGGAATACAGGTTCAGTAACTTTTTACTGCTGTTTTTCTTGCATCTGTGCAAACTGAATTCCTCTACCTAGGGATTCACAATTGCTTTGCAATTGGGTCTACCTTTTGTTCAGTGATGGTTCACTCTTCCTCTGTAACTGAGTAGCTCACTTACTTCAGAAGGTACAATCACCCTGAAACTAATGACACATATTTGACAAAGAAATGGATATTTACCTGCCACCTGTTAATTGCCAGGCCCAGCCACAAAGTTGAGGATGAGAGTGCCTTCTCCTCTGGTTAGGGTCCCTGTTTTCCAGTGTCTCTGCCTCCTGCAGAAACCCCAACCCCAACATCCCACCTGGCACCTCCAGATGAGCCCCATGCTAGGCTAGAGCACTGGGAGGGTCTGTGGAGCACCATGCTCCCAAAATACTCATATCTCTGACGTTTCTCAGTGGGTGAATAGTTAGATTTGAGCCACGAAGAGAAATCTGGGACAATCTGTTACCATGCTCCTTCAAGAAATTGTTCGGCATGTTTTTTCCACTGAAGGTGTTTCTCATGGTCTTCACTCTCCTTAGAGGTATTCTTTTACCGAGCATTTGATGAAGAAAACAAAAAAGATGCTACAAATAGCTGTCAGTGTTAAGGTATAACTGTCATTGTAATGGCTCTGTGTATTTTCTAATCATTTTTATGAGACATATTATTATCAGAATTTTATGCATATATCATGCCAAAGACATAGATTTGCATGCAGGTTCTTTCCTGCAATCTTGGGTAAGCCATATCAATGTGGTGCCTCAGTCTCCCCTTTGGTAAAATGGTGGAATGTAACAACACAAACCCGCCAAATAGAACACCTTGGGGATAAGTGAAGTGATGGATATAAGGTATCTGATTAATAGGAAGTCTCAACAATGACAGCCATTAGCATTGCTGTTGCTATCCCACACAATCCTTCTCATAGAACCTTGAGGAAGGAGGTAGAAAGGGGACTCATATCTTCTTTTACAAGGGAGCAATTTGAAATGCAAGAGGTTTCTGAGTTTGCTCTGGTCACACTGCTTGTCAGATATAAAACAGTGTATATAAAACAGTGTATCTTTCTCCAAGTTAAAAGAGAAGAGAGATTTGAAAGAAGAATCCAAGATATAGGGACCAAGGAAGGGAAAGTCAGAGGCTTGAGAAGGAATTAAGAATGAAATGAAAAATTAAAAAAAAACAACACAAAGAGAAATAGACTCCCAGTGACTTCCTAAGAGATGGAGAGATAAATGACAGTGATACAGAGATGCAGACATAGGCATATACACACTGAAGTAGACAGAGAAAAAAGAGGACATGTTGAATAAAATGTAGAAACGTGCTATTCCACAGGACCACATTGACATCTGCATAGACTGTGCACTGAACAGTTGCAAGGAATTATATTTTGAACAAGTCATAACACGACTGGACCCCAAGATTTGTGCAACCCAAATCTACAACAAGACCTTGGGATCCACAGTTCCTATAGCAAATTACTTATCAATAAGTAAGAGTTGAACTTTAAGACTCTTAGGGAAATACTCCATTCCTTTCTAAACGTCATGGGTGGAAGAATAATCAGATGAAAAGAAAAATCCGAGAAAGTAATATGATGTGACATACAGTCGCCGTACTTACTTGACTATGCACTCTGAGAAGGCCACCAGCTCGAGGAGCAGAAGCCACTTCATGCTTCTTTCCTGGCTCCAAGTACTCAGGGAAGTTTAGGTTCTTAGCATGTAGTGCTGACTGGGAGCCCCTAGTTATATATGCTCTGATCTACCCTAGTTTTCCCCTTTAGGCCACTAAAAGATCTGAAAAACAAAACAAAACAAAACAAAACAAAACACAAAGCTCTTGATAAAATCTTTACGTTCATCAGTGTCCTTGGTGAGGGGACTTTGAAGATTTTTAGAATACAGAGAATTGAAATGTAATCTCTTCCTTGAACCTTGGCTGGAAAATCAAACTAAATCTGCATGGACATCTAAGAAGACAGAGAACCTTGCCTGCTTGGAGAAAAAACTGCTAAATACACCATGAAAATGAATACTAGGGGCCATGCTGGACACTCGTGGTTTCATGTCATCTTCCTAGCCACTTCATGCTGTCTTCATTGCTGTCTTCATTGGAGAGGAGATTGCTAGGAGGATAATTTGTCAAATGGCAAAGTGAAGACTTCAGGGACAGCCCAGGAACATAAAACTGGCTTGAAGTAGTGGGTCTAATGGCAGACATCAGGGGCACCTATGATGCCAGTCTATATCATAGATTTAGGGCAGAGCAGTACTTCAGTTGCATGGTTTCAGTACTGGAAGAAATGTCATATGTATCCACAAGATATTTTATATCATCCAACAAATGTACAAAGAAGAACTGTGTGCTAGGCTCTGGGTTAAAGGCTTCAAAGTCAAAGTTGATCAAGACAAAAGCAGTCTTTATCTTAAGAGAGCTAGCTGTCTCGTTCTCACAAACTCATGGCCTCTGGAGGCAGGAGATATGACCCTATGACGAGGTGGCCATGTTGAAACCTGGGCCACACAGGCCTTACCACTGGGAGCAGACTTTCCTCCACTTCACCCATGCTGGAAAACAAGGCAGTTGGCCATGTTTTCAAGAGAATCAGAAGTTTGCATATTTATGTACAATCTACTGATTTTAATGTTAGCAACTAAATTTTTTCCCCAAAAATAAGTGGGAACAAAATCTCCACAGAAATGTGCTGGAATCAGCCTTCAGTCTCTGCAGTTTTTTGTTTCTGGCCTAGAGTTGGGAGTGCAGTGGAAACAGAGAGGAATTGAATTCATGTTGGTTGATTTAAAAAGATACTGAATGCATACTAAACATGATGACTCATTGGAAAAGACCCTGATATTAGGAAAGATTGAAGGCAAGAGGAGAAGTGAAAGACAGAGGATGAGATGGTTGGATAGCATCATCAAGCCGATGGAGATGAGCTTGAGCAAGCTCTGGGAGTTGGTGATGGATAGGGAAGCTTGGTATGCTACAGTCTATGGTGCTTCAAAGAGACAGACACAACTGAAGGACTGAACTGAACTGAACAAATTGAGAACAAAAACTAATAAATCTAATTGCATCAAGTTGTTGACTAGCTACGTATAACAACACATTACTTAAGCAGTTTTAAAATTCAGACTTATGACTCTACATTCAAAGTGGAATATCTTCTAAGGAAAAACAAAAATTCTGCCCATCAAAAACAAAACCAAAGAAACCGAAAAGAAAAAGAGGAAAGAAATCTGACACTATGTTCAACAACTTCAGTTCAGTTCAGTTGCTCGATCATGTTCAACTCTTTATGAGCCCATGAACAGCAGCATGCAAGGCCTCCTTGTCCATCACCAACTCCCAAAGTCCACACATATTCATGTCCATTGAGTTGGTGATGCCATCCAACCATCTCATCCTCTGTCATCCCCTTCTCCTCCTGCCCTCAATCTTTCTCAACATCAGGGTTTTTCAAATGAGTCAGCTCTTTGCATCAGGTGATCAAAGTATTGGAGTTTCAGCTTCAGCATCAGTCCTTCCAGTGAACATTCAGGACTGATTTCCTTTAGGATGGACTGGTTGGATCTCCTTGCAGTCCAAGGGACACTCAAGAGTCTTCTCAACACCAAATTTCAAAAGCATCAATTCTTCGGGACTCAGCTTTCTTTATAGTCCAACTCTCACATACATACATGACCACTGGAAAAACCATAGCCTTGACTACATGGACATTTGTTGACATAGTAACATCTCTGCTTTTCAATATGCTGTCTAGATTAGTCTTAACTTTCCTTCCAATGTGTAAGCGTCTTTTAATATCATGGCTGCAATCACCATCTGCTGTGATTTTGGAGCCCAGAAAAATGAAGTCAACCACTCTCTCCACTATTTTGCCATCTATTGGCCATGATGTGATGGGACAGGATGCCATGATCTTAGCTTTCTAAATGTTGAGCTTTAAGCCAACTTTTTCACTCTCCTCTTTCACCTTCATCAGTTCAGTTCAGTTCAGTCGCTCAGTCGTGTCCGACTCTTTGCGACCCCATGAATCGCAGCACGCCAGGCCTCCCTGTTCATCACCATCTCTCGGAGTTCACTCAGACTCACATCCACATAACTTTTCTTCCAAGGAGTAAGCGTCTTCTAATTTCATGGCTGCAGTCACCATCAGCAGTGATTTTGGAGCCTAAAAAAATAAAGTCTGGCACTGTTTCCACTGTTTCCCCATCTATTTCCCATGAAGTGATGGGACCAGATGCCATGATCTTCGTTTTCTGAATGTTGAGCTTTAAGCCAACTTTTTCACTCTCCTCTTTCACTTTCATCAAGAGGCCTTTTAGCTCCTCTTCACTTTCTGCCATAAGGGTGGTGTCATCTGCATATCTGAGGTTATTGATATTTCTCCCGGCAATCTTGATTCCAGCTTGTGCTTCTTCCAGTCCAGCGTTTCTCATGATGTACTCTGCATATAAGTTAAATAAGCAGGGTGACAATATACAGCCTTGACGCACTCCTTTTCCTATTTGGAACCAGTCTGTTGTTCCATGTCCAGTCCTAACTGTTGCTTCCTGACCTGCATACAGATTTCTCAAGAGGCAGGAGGTTCTTTTTCTTCTTTACTTTCTGCAACAGGATGGTGTCATCTGCATATCTGAGGCCATTGATATTTCTCCCGGCAATCTTGATTCCAGCCTGTGCTTCTTCCAGCCCAGTGTTTTCATGATGTACTCTGCATATGAGTTAAATAAGCAGGGTGACAATATACAGCCTTAACGTACTCCTTTCCTATTTGGAACCAGTCTGTTGCTCCATGTCCAGTCCTAACTGTTGCTGCATACAGGTTTTTCAAGAGGCAGGTCAGGTGGTCTGGTATTCCCATCTCTTTCAGAATTTCCCGCGTTTTATTGTGATCCACACAGTCAAAGGCTTGGCATAGTCAGTAAAGCAGAAGTAGGTGTTTTTCTGGAATTTCTAGCTTTTTTGATAATCCATCAGACGTGGGCAATACTGTCTGTGGTTTCTCTGCCTTTTCTAAAACCAGCTTGATCATCTGGATGTTCATGGTTCACGTATTGCTGAAGCCTGGCTTAGAGAATTTTAAGTATTACTTTACTAGCGTGTAAGATGAGTGCAATTGTGCGATAGTTTGAGCATTATTTGGCACTGCCTGTCTTTTGGATTGCAATGAAAACTGACCTTTTCCAGTCCTGTGGCCACTGCTGTGTTTTCCAAATGTTATGGTGGAACAGTTTCATAGCATCATCTTTCAATATTTGAAATAGCTCAAATGGAACTCCATCACCTCCACTAGCTCTGTTCACAGTTAGGCTTCCTAAGGCCCATTTGGCTTCACATTCCAGGATGTCCGGCTCTAGGTGAGTGATCACTCCATCGTGATTATCTGGGTCATGAAGATATTTTTTGCACAGTTACTGTGTGTATTCTTGCCACCTCTTCTTAATAGCTTTTGCTTCTGATAGGTCCATTTCTGTCCTTTATTGAGCTCAGCTTTGCATGAAATATTACCTTGGTATCTCTAATTTTCTTGAAGAGATCTCTAGTCTTTCCTATTCTATTGTTTTCCTCTATTTCTTTGTATTGGCCAATGAGGAACACTTTCTTTTCTCCTTGCTATTCTTTGAAACTCTGCATTCAAATGGATATATCTTTGCTTTTCTCCATTTTTTTTTTTTGTTCCCTTCTTTTCACAGCTATCTGTAAGGCCTCCACAGACAGCCATTTTGCTGCTTTTGAATTGCTTTTTCTTGGGGATGGTCTTGATTCCTGTCTCCTGTACAATGTCATGAACCCTCTGTCCATAGTTATTCAGGCACTCTGTCTATTAGATCTAGTCCCTTAAATCTATTTCTCACTTCTACGGTATAGTCCTAAAGGATTTGTTTTAGGTCATACCTGAACGGTCTATTGCTTTTCTCCACTTTCTTCAATTTCAGTCTTTATTTGGTAATAAGGAGTTCATGATCTGAGCCATGATATGAACCAAGTGCAACATATGACTACATTCTTTCAATAAACTGTGAAAAGACATCTGCTTTTTGAGAATCAAGGAAATTTGCACGTGGACTGGATATAAAACGTTCATTTTCTTGGGAACAAGAAAGCATTTTTTTCATATTGTATCATTCTACCGCAAATACTCATTATGTACATTTGGTGAAATGTTCATCTTGTCCCTAAAATCCTTCAGGAGAAATGAATAAGGGTTAAAAGAGAGAATGAAATGAGGGTCTGTCTTGATTTAAAAACAGATAGCTGCTATGCTATGCATAGCTGCTATGGATTGAATTGTATCCACCCTTGACTGCCAATGTGATGGTATTAAGATGTAGGGCCTTTGGGAGGTACCCAGGTTGACATGGGGTTTTAATGGTGGACCCTCATGATGGGACTAGCCTCTCCCTCTTTTTCTCTCTTATTCCCCCTCTTCTTCCTTCCCTTCAACCACCACATGTGAGAACATAGCAAGAAGAGAAAGACTGATGTAAGTTAAGAATATCTTCGCTGGGAACTCAATTGGCCACCACCTGGATGTTGCATAGTCTCCAGTCTATGACAACCAGTGGGACTAAGAGGTTAGTTTTGTAGTTATTGATGCCAAATGATGAAATACAGGGTTCATGACACTCTTCTTTCTTATATTTGTTATGTTTGAAATTGTTTTGCAGTAAGAAGTTTATAGAAAGTCCATTTTGAAGTTCCTGTCTTAGTGATAGCCTGAGGAGCCCAAAATAGCAGATTCAGGCAGGTCCCCAAGAATGAGTGGTTGGAGGACCACATGCTCTTTACTCCAACTCATGTCTTGTCATCTGAAAACTGTCCCTCACACCTGACACCTTTACCCCTCCCCTCCCCCATCTGCATCTCCATTCCTCTGTTAAGCTGAATCATCTAGCTGGAGATGTTGATGATTCAGGACAGGGTCTGGAAGCAGAAGGAATGCATACATTTTTAGAAAGAATGAAATGGGAACACCCATCTTGGTTTTTGCTTCTTTAGTGCTATCTGCAGGTGAAGGATTGGGCTTGGGTAGGGAGGGAGCCACAAGTGGGACTGCCAAGATATCTACAAATGAAGGGAGGAGGAATTCAGAACCCAGTAACCAGGAGGTAGGCAGCGTGCACATGACCCAGGAGGGTAGAAAGAAGCATTGGGAAAGAATAGTGCCTACCTGAGGGCCAGACCTTCTTGAGTCTTCTGGTTAAACTTGGAGGTCATGTAATTCCTGCTGGAATTCCTGCTCCAGATGTGGAGGGAAGAGAGCTGTACTCACTGCTGATGAGTCATAGGGAGAGGGAAAGGCTTCCCCAGAGGCCCTTTGATTCCACTCTAAGAGTGGGCATTATCCCAAGCCAGAGAGCAAATGGCAGGTCATCCAAAAGATGACCTATTTTAATGGTATTTAAAATGCTACAAAATTTGTCTAAGAGTCCTGGCATATCTAGTTCCCAGAGTTTATTTGGAGAGATGATTCATCAGCCTAATTTGGGTTTCTGCTCAGGAATCTACAAGCTTCCCCAGTGGTAACTTTTGACTTATAACTACCTGATCTCATCCCACAGAACCCAAAGGATGGTAAGTTCCAGGGGACAAGGCTTCTAAGACCTCGGTGTCAAAGCAGCTGTGTGCCAGGTAGTCTACCAGTCTCAGCCCAGAGCCCAGGACCCATGAACATCACCAAGCAGTTACATCTCCCTGCCCACCATCATCCCCAGCAACACCCAGCTCTGAGCCACTTGGTCACTGATTGGCATTGAGCCTCAATCTGGAACAACTGTTCTGGAGAAAGTCCAGTCTCCCTCATGCAAGAGATGGGAAACTGAACCCTGGGGTGTATGACTCACCTTAATGCTGAAGGTAAGTTAGTGAAGACTTGGGACCCAGGGACTCTGGTTCCCAGGCTAGGAGACTTCCAGGAAGGGAAAGATGAGAGAAATCTCAATTGCATCCACTGCTGGGTAGCTCTCAGATGTCTGCGAGCACCAGAGTGGAAGTCTCTTTCCCGTTGCCCTTCAAGTCTGGTTCCGATTTTGGCAGCAGACCTGCCTCCGTGTCGGAGCAGGAAAGCAATATTCAGGGCTGTTTCTTCTGGTTTCCAGGCACAGTGGGAGAGCCCCAGCTGTAGTGACCCTAGGAGGCAGTCCTGCAGGTGGTGACTGACTCATTCCCAACTCAGATCCCCAGAGCTCCAGCTCCTCATTCACACAAGCCAGACCCTTGGCTGACTGGGTAACATGAACCTGCATTCACAGCGAGAAGCTTTCTCTTCTCAGCCTTCTGATAACTAAGATATGTGCCTTATGTTTTCTCAGGGAACGACTGGCTGAATGAGGTCGGAGTCTGAGAATAGCCTGGATACAGGGGATGTGTTCCCTCTTTGATGCTCCAAAGAGACCTTGGAGATTCAAAGGCCTTGAGAGAATTACAATCACCCTTATATTTTGTAGGGACTTTGCTTTACAAATTTGTTTGGAGAAAAAGGACAGAAACACAGGACAAGGCTGGACATCTCTGGGTCCCAGCTGACTGTGAGTTGAATTCCAGCCACCAGGCTTCAGAGCCAGGTGCTGATGTTATGCACAAGCCATCTTTGAAAATGCAAAAGAGGAAAGGGTTTTGGGCAGAAAGCAGTGTGGTCAAAGGGCCGTGGGAATCACATGGGGCAAGACGAAACAAAAGTCATTGCTTGTTTCTTTGCTCTATCAGTTCCTTGGCGTTTCTATTCCTGAGAACAAGTACATGGAGATAGTCAGAGGTAATGGTGGTGCCCCTGGCACGTGATGCTCCTGGGGATAACCAGTTTGTGGACACATCCTTGAGTCCCGAGCATATTCAGCCTCGTGCTAGCCCCAGGTTCTCCCTTCTTGGGAAGGCTGACATGCCTCATTGTGGCTAACTCACAAGTGAAGCATGGGATGAAGTCATGGAGGGTAGCCATTTATTAAACTTGGTTACCTTGGTCCTTAGCAGGGGCTACTTCCCACATCTAGAATGTTTTTCTCCCAGGTTTTGCATGGCCAGGTCCTTCTCAACATTTACCATCATCTAAATGGGTCTCTCTCGGGCTTGCTTTTCCCGGCCACTGTACTCTCAAAAGCGCAGACCCTCATCCAAATAGTACCTAGACCCTTCCCTCCATCAAAACAATAATTATAGTTATAAAAGTGGAAAGGTGGGAGAAGGATAAATTGAAAGTTTGAGATTAATATATGTGTACTATTTTATTTAATAGATAATCAACAAAGACCCACTGTACAGTACAGGAATTCTGCTCAATAGTCTGTAATATCCTGTGTGGGACAAGAATCTAAGAAACAATGGATACATGTGTATGTATAAGGGAATTAAATTTTCAAACATCTAATATTAATGCAATGTTGTAAATCAAATATACTCTTATATAATCTAAAACCTGAATTTTTTTTTTTTTTAACAATGCTTACATGTAGAGACCCATAGAGTTCTTTAGACTCACAGGATTTCAGACATGATGCTGGAGATGGCAGACTGGGTGCAAAAATCTAGACATTATCTGAGGTTGCATTTTCCTGAGCTTTGCTGTCTTTTGCTTCTAGTGTCACCTTTGATTTGTCTTTGGAGGATCTAATACAAGGGCTTGGAGACACCAGTTAGGTGTTAGTGGAAGGATGAGAGGGAGGTTCTAGTTGGAGAGTGAAATCCCAGCTCCCTAGCCTTGGGTTGGGGCACGTTTGAGGCACAACCTTTGTCCCAAGTTCCTGTGAAAACAGGTTGTAGCTTCTCTCTCCATGACTTGCATGATATCAGACCCAGACTGCTTTTATCCTTTTTCATGTCCTACTTTCCATAGGACCTCACTGATTTCCCTGGAAGGTTTTTTTTTTTTTTTTTTTAAGCACTATGTCTTCATTGCGGAGAAGGCAATGACACTCCACTCCAGTACTCTTGCCTGGAAAATCCCATAAACAGAAGAACCTGGATGCCTGCAGTGTATGGGGTCGCTTAGGATCAGACACGACTGAGCGACTTCACTATCACTTTTCACTTTCATGCATTGGAGAAGGAAATGGCAACCCACTCCATTGTTCTTACCTGAAGAATCCCAGGGACGGCAGAACCGGTGGGCTGTCGTCTATGGGGACGCACAGAGTCAGACACGACTGAAGTGACTTAGCAGCAGCATCAGGTCTTCACTGCTGCTCAGGACTTCTCTATTTTCAGCGAGCAGAGTCTACTCTGTAATTGCAGTGCACTGGCTTTTCATTCCTGTGCTTCTCTTGATGTAAATCACAGTCTCTAAGGCACTCAGGCCCAGTAGTTGTGGCCAATTGTGTTAGTTGCCCTGCAGCATTTGCAGTCTTCACAAACCAAGTCTCAAACGCATATCTTAAGCACTGGGTCAAAAGGGAAACCACTCTGGGAAAAATTTGAAATAAGTCACTTTTACATGAAACTTGGCACCATGGCCTATTTATGAGGAGACTGATATAGGATTGTCCTTGCTTCAAGCAACCTCCTGAGATCAGGACTGATTCATGTTCCCCTCCCAAATGTTCCTTCAGAATCTTGAAGCTGTCCTGCCATGTGGCTTTGTTCTTGCTCCAGTTTCTGAATCCCACAGTAGATCACAGCTTCCAGAGAACAGGGCTCTCACTTGACTCAATTCTAAGTATAAGTCAGTAGATATTGTCTCATTCAGACCCTAAAGTCAAGACAAGGCTAACAGAAAGATCACTTATTCTATTATGAGTGTTCCACTACAGGTTCAATGACTGTAATCAAATCCTAAATAGCGTTGTTTTAAATACAATACAATTTCAATTCTCTGTCATATAATGTTAGTGCAGGTTTTTCCACCTAGATGAAGGCCCAACTTCTTTCTTGTCACATCTTCCACCTGTGCTACTTACCTCTGGTCTAACATGGCTGCCCCAGCTCCTGTCATTTCATCTGCCTTTCAGCTAGTGGGACAGAAAGTAACACTTCCATTTGGAAGTGACACATCACTTCTACTCAAATTCCATTGGCCGAAGTATCTTCCATGGTCATGGCAAACCTGGGGGTGGTGGGGACACAGAAGGGCAGGGGAATGTGATGGGACTTCAGAACATTCATGATGAGTAACAAGGGCCAACACCCTTCATTCAAGTCTCTGTAATTCATTCTTCTTTGGTTCTCCCCACACAGCTCTCTGCGTGTTTTGGCCTGCAGATATGGATATGGATGAGGTTATAATAGAGGACATGGCCCAGGCTGTACAAATATGGAGAAAACAAGAATGGAAAGAGGATAAGTATATACCAAACTATTTTCAGTTTTGAAATAGAAGCAGAGAATAGATCATTTTGTAGGTAGATCCTAGCGCATGCCTTAAAGAACAAAACAAAACAAACAAAAAAATAAAAGAATGAAATAGTCTGAATGGCTGGGCACAGTGTGGGAGCCAGAAGAAAGGAGCAGCAATGAGAAACAGCTAGATGGATCTGAACTGTGCTCCAGAAAAAATAGAGGCAGACTGGTCAGTAGAGATCTAATGACTGAAGTGAGGATTACACATATCACATGACCCAATTTGTTTTGAAAGCTGCTTTTCCAACCCAGGTCCCAAATCTCTCTCAATTCTTCAGCTTCTAAATATCTTCTTTTTGTTCCCTCACATTCTGACCTACCTGTCTCACCTTCCTTATTTCTGTTCACATCACTTCTCCATCTAATCTACCAGCATTACAAGATCCAGTATTGAGAACGTAGCAAAACTTTCTAGAAGTCGGTAGAAACGCAATGACTATTTCTACTTTAGTATTTGTTTGTCCTGATCAAGGTCTTTTGAAAATACTGAAATGGCTAGAATTATGGAGATCTCACATTTCCTCTAAAATCCCAACCAAGAACGTGACTTCCTTGGACCTGGAGGGGATGCGTTCACGTTTGGATACACAGGTCTTAGCAGAACAGTAAGTCCCCTGTATATGAACAAGTTACATTTCAAAAAGGTGTTCAAAATCCCAATTTCTTCATAAATCCAGCAAAGTTATTTAGGTAGCCAACTAAGACAAATGGCTATATATTACTGTAGTTTAATAGCCTTGTGATATTTTTCACACAAATATTACATAAAAAAAAAAAAAAAACAAACAAAGAAACATTTTTAATCTTGCAGTACCTGGATAGGGCATGGCAACCCACTCCAATATTCTTGTCTGGAGAATCTGCATGGCAAGAGGAGCCTGGCAGACTGTGGTCCATATGTTGAAAATTCAGACACAGCTGAGCAACTAAGCACACCTTTAAAGATGGAATAGTAGTACCATCTACATTACCACTGAATTTATGCTTTCTTTCAGAAAGCGTAGGCTTGAAATAAAGTCCTGCACTATTGTACTCCATAGAGTTCTGTATAGCAAAGTACGCAAATGCACACCAACTTGTCTTGGATGTGCCCACGACAATGTGTGTCAGATCTGTGAATTAACTGATGTGATTGCACATACAAACGCACTTTTACATGTTTGAAAGTTTTCAACTTGAACGTTTGTATGTAACAAACTTGCTACACAGGTTTTCAGTGAATGTATGTAGTGAGGGAACAAGAGAGGAGAGCAAGGAGCTGCCTGTTCTTTCCCTTTTTGCATGTATTATGGCCACTCTGAATAGGAATTTCATTGGGTGAGATTGAGGCCTGATGTATGGGAACATGGCTGCAAGTGACAGAGGACCAGAATCCCAGGAGGTAGGACAAGAGCCGTGGTTGGTTGAAAGGAGCCAAGAGTGTGAAATAGGAGGAAACAAGTTTTCACTGGTTTATGTGAAAGACTCAGCAAATATCATCCAGCTTTGTGGGTAGTGATTGAGCTGTGGTTTAGAGGGGCAGTCCCTGTTGCCCAAGATGAGCAAGAGAGAAGCAAGAGGAGACTGAACCATGAAAATGAAACATGAATGTCCAGTATTGTCTGTGTATGTCAAGTATGTCTAGTATTGATGAGATATAAGTCCTGTCAATTTATCTGCTCCCTCCTGAGAAGAATTAGCATTGTAAAAGAGGGAAGGTCCACACTATGCTAGCACCTTCTTTTTCTTCTGTCCAGTGAACATTGATTTCTAGTGCCATTTCTTTATAAACAGAGGATGTACTTTGTATGATTGAAGTCTTCTAATTTACTGTTCCATAGAAACTTTTGGTGCTGTCCTGTGCCCAGGCACATGGGGCCCTGGTGCCTGGCAGGCTCTGTTTCAGCTGCACAGTGCAGTGTATGGGGATGTCTGGGTTCACATCTGAGGAGTTAAGTCTAGTTGGTTTTAATTCTATCGTCTTGCTCTTTATCTTCAGTTTATCCCATGTTGTTTTTCCATGTCTCTTTTTATCCCTGACTTCTTTGCGACTGAGTAGTTTTTATGATTCCCTTTTATAGACTTAGTCACTTTATTAACTGTAACTGTTTTTTAAGTAGTTTTAAGATCCATGATATGCTCTTTAACTTGCCAGTCTATCATTATTAAATATGATAATTATTAAATTATTTATTCATTTATCATTTCTTTATTTGTACTGGGTCTTCGTGTGGCATGCAGGATCTTCCTTGTGGTAGGGACTCTGTTTGAAGAGGGCATGCTCAGTAATTTTAGCATGTAAACTCTATTTAAGACATGCAAGCTTAGTTGCTCAGTGGCATGTGGGACCTTAGTTCTCTGGCAAAGGAACAAACCTTTGCTATTTGCAAGTGCTTTCCATTGCAAAGCAGATCCTTAACCACTGGACCACCAAAGAAGTCCCTATATTTACCTTTTAATACATATTACATGTTTATCATTTTGGGTACTGTTCATTCCCCCTGTAGATCCAGATTTTCACTTGGTTTTAAATTCCTTCTGACTTAAGACCTTTTAAAAAACATTTATTACATGGTCTGTTGGTACTGATACAGTCTTGTAGTTGTTGTATTCTGAGAAAGTCTTTTATCTTGTTCTTGATATGTATTTTTCTTGAATATAGTATTCTGCATCAATTATATTTCTCTCAGCATTTAAGGTGTGGCGCCAATGTCCTCTGACTAACATTGTTTCATTTGCCTAATCAGCTGTCATCCCCATTTTTTCTTCTACTGTGTCTGTTTTACTTCTGGTTACATTTCTTTGGTTGATTGTCTTAAACCATGAATTAGGATGTGCCTTTATATAGTTGTCATATTTCTTGTCCTTGAATTAATTGAGCTTCTGTGTTAACAAGTTTTTAGCTTTCATCATACCTGGAAATTTTGCAGCCAGCAATTATGAAGTTCTTTGCTCTATTCTACTGTTATTCATTTCCTGTGGGATTCCATTTAGACATGTTTTAGCACTCTTAAAGTTACTTCAAAGGTCTCTGATGCACAATTATTTTTTTCCCACAGTGTTTGCATTTATATTTTACGTGTCTCTCTTTAACATACTCAATATTGTTCAGCTTCATGAATATAAGGATTATTGATGTAGAAGCATTTTAATGTCCTTCCCTGCTAATTATATAATACATATTTTACTTGTGTTTTTACTAATTGATTTTTCCCTTGTTATGAATATTTTCTTGCTCTGTACACATCTGAATTTTTTTCTTTCTAAATTTATTTATTTATCTTAATCAGAGGATAATTACCTTACAATATTGAGATGAAACTAGAACAAATATTTTCACAATTTATATGGAAATTTTAAATTGGATTGTGGATATGCTCACTTTACCTTTGGATACTGGATATTTTTTAATTTTTATAAATTATTCCTTTCACTGTTTGCAAACACTGTTAATTTCTTGGAAGCAATTGCATTTTTTTGAAGGCTTGCTGTAAAGTTTTTTAAGCTGAGATGGATCCAACTTTTAGACCAGGTTTACTATTCCCCACTAACAACGAAATATTGTCTTCAGGGCCCTATTGATCTCATGAGAATTATGACTAATTTGGGGGCAGTCCTATGATGGCTGAAGAATAGGACAGGGAGACCACTTTCTCCCCCAACAAACTCATCAAAAGAACATTTGAAAGCTGGGTAAATGCCACAAGACAAACTTCTGAATGCAGGCGGAGGATTTCAGGTACCCAGAAAAGCAGCCCATTGTCTTCAAAGGGAGGTAGGAAAAAATGTAAAAGATAAAAAGAGAGACAAAGGAGGTAGGGACGGAGATCCAACCCAGGAAAGGAGTCTTAAAAAAGAGAAGTTTCCAAACATCAAGAAACACTCTCACTGGAGAGTCTTTAATGAGCCTTGGAACCTCAGAGGGCAACATAACTGAGAGTAAAAATAAATAAATAATTTAAACCCACAGATTACATGCCCAGTGGTAACTCCCAGCAGAGAAGCAGCACAGACGTCTGCATCCGCTACTAGCAAGAGGGGGCTGGGCAGGGAGGTGCGGGCTGTGTTGCTTAGAGTAATGAAGGACCAGGCCTGAATGCCCCATAGGACAATCTGAGGGAACTAACTTGAGATAGCAAACCAGACCGTGGGATAGCTACCCTGGTGAAAAGCCCTAAACTAAGACACCACCAGGCCTGCTCACAGAACAAAGGAGCAAGCAGAGGTACCAGCTGTGGACCAGCCCATCCCCTGCCAGAGATAAGGGATGGAGGGCAGCCAGAGCCAGAAAGGGGCAATCACAGCCCCAGAGAGGCATCATCTACCTACCAAACTGCAAGCAGGCTTCATTGTTAACCAAGACTTCTTGGGATTCTGGACCGTCAACATCTGCCTGAGAAGGTGTGCCGGTTGTAAACCCAGAAAACTGAGTGGCAGGGATGGGAGAGGCAATAAGTCACGGCAACCGTGCTCACCAAACACCTGGTCACCTGAGTGGCTTGGACCTGAGAAAGGCAGAAAATGCAGGCCCAAGCAAGTCTGAGCCTTTGAGGAGTACCTGAGTACCTGAGCCTGAGTGGCTTAGACCTGGGAAGTGCATGGAACTCAGGGCCTGCCTCAGAGAGTTCCCCACAGAGCAACCTAGAGCCTGAGCAGTGTAGACTGGGAAAGCATACACGCCATGAGCAGGGGCAAACCCTGTGTGCCCGAGACACTGGGAGTACTCCCCACACATGCCAGTGATATTTGTTTGCAGTGTTCCTCCTTCCTCACAACACAACTGAACAAGTGAGCCTAAAAAATTGTCCACCACCCCCTCCTTGGGTCAAGGCAGAAATTAAACACTGAAGAGACCAGCAAACAGAAGAAGCTAAAACAGAGGGAAATGCCCTGGAAGTGACAGGTGCAATAGATTAAAACCCTGCAGTTAGCACCTACTACATAGGAATGGTCTATCGACCTTGAAAAGTATAAGTTGGATCAAGGAAGTATCTGAAAGTGAACTGACCACACACTGTCCACAAGAACACCAGAGAAAGTCCTAGATTTATTTTTACTATTTTCATTATTTAAATTTATTATTATTTTTTTATTTTTTAAGTCCTCTACTACTTTAAATTTCATTTTTATAAACTACTATTACTTTGAAAAAAAAAGACCCTATTTCTTAAAGTAAACTTCATATATATATATATATATATGTGTGTGTGTGTGTGTGTGTGTGTGTGTGTGTGTGTGTGTGTGTGTGTACGACTTTGTTTTCTTCTTTAATATTGCATTTTTGAGAATCCAACCTGTACTCTAGATTTTTAATCTTTGCTTTTTGGTATTTGTTATCAATTTTGTACCTTTAAGAACCCAATCTTCAGTAACCATTTTTACTTGGGAACAAGATCACTGGCCTGATTGCTCTCTCCCCCTTTGGATCTCCTTTTTCTCCACCAGGTCACCTCTATCTCCTCCCTCCCCCTTCTCTTCTTTACTGAACTCTCTGAATCTCTTTGTGTGTTCTGGACAGTGGAGAACATTTAGAGAACTGATTACTGGCTGGATTTCTCTGTCTCCTTTTGATTCCCCCGTTTATCTCCCTGGCTACCTCTTTCTCCTTCCTCCCTATTCTCTTCTCTGTTTAACTCTGTGAACATCTCTGAGGGATCCAGACTGTGGAGAGCACATAGTGAAGTGATTACTGGCTAGCTTGCTCTCTTCCCTTTTGATTTCCCCTCTTCTCCTCCTGGTCACCTCTGTCTCCATCCTCCCTCTTCTCTTCTCTGTGAAAATCTGTGAACATCTCTGAAGGATCCAGACTGTGGAGAGCACATAAGGAAGTGATTACTGGCTAGCCTGCTCTCTCCTCTTTTGATTCCCCCTCTTCTACTTCTGGTCACCTCTATCTCTCTCCTCCCTCTTCTCTTGTTCATATAACTCTGTGAAACTCTCTGCATGTCCCTCACTGTGTCGAAACTTTTCATCATTAATCTAGATGTTTTATCATTGGTGCTGTATAGATGGAGAAGTCTTGAGGCTACTGTTAGAATAAGACTGAAAACCAGAGGCAGCAGGCTTAAGTCCACATCCTGAGAACACCAGAGAACTCCTGACTCCAGGGAACACTAATTGATAGGAGTTCATCAAATGCCTCCATACCTACACTGAAACCAAGCACCACCCAAGGGCCAACAAGTTCTAGAGAAAGACATACCATGCAAATTCTCCAGCAGCATAGGAACATAGCCCTGAGCTTCAATATATAGGCTGCCCAAAGTCACTCCAAACCCACTGACTTCTCATAACTCATTACTGGACACTTAATCACATTTCAGAGAGGAGAAATCCAGCTCCACCCACCAGAATACTGTCACAAGCTTCCCTAACCAGGAAACCATGACAAGCAACCCGTCCAACCCACCCACAGAGAGGAAGCTCTACAATAAAGAGAATTCCACAAACTGCCAGAATACGGAAAGGTGACCCCAAAGACAGCAATATATACAAGAAGAAGAGGCAGAGAAATACCCAGCAGGTAAAAGAACAGAATAAATGTCCACCAAACCAAACAAAAGAGGAAGAGATAGGGAATCTACCTGATAAAGAATTCCAAATAATGATAGTGAACGCTAAGGCAAAGTGAAGTCGCTCAGTCGTGTCTGGCTCTTTGTGACCCAATGGACTGTAGCCTACCATGCGCCTCCATCCATGGGATTTTCCAGGCAAGAGTACTGGAGTGGCTTGCCATTTCCTTCCCCAGAGGACCTTCCTGACCCAGGGATCGAACCCAGGTCTTCTGCATTGTAGGCAGACGCTTTACCATCACAAGGGAAGTCCTAATGATAGTGAAAATGATCCAAAATTTTGAAAACAAAAGGAATTACAGATAAATAGCCTGGAGACAAGGATTGAGAAGATTCAATACAGGTTTGACAAAGACCTAGAAGAAATAAAAGAGTCAATATATAATGAGTAGAGATCTCTTCAAGAAAATTAGATACCAAGGGAACATTTCATGCAAAGAAATGGTATGGACCTAACAGAAGCAGAAGATATTAAGAAGAGGTGACAAGAATACACAGAAGAACTGTACAAAAAATATCTTCACGACCCAGATAATCATGATGATGTGATCACTAATCTAGAGCCAGACATCTTGGAATGTGAAGTCAAGTGGGCCTTAGAAAACATCACTAAGAACAAAGCTAGTGGAGGTGATGGAATTCCAGTTGAGCTATTTCAAATCCTGAAAGATGATGCTGTGAAAGTGCTGCACTCAATATGCCTGCAAATTTGGAAAACTCAACAGTGACCCCAGGACTGGAAAAGGTCAGTTTTCATTCCAATTCCAAAGAAAGGCAATGCCAAAGAATGCTCAAACTACTGCACAATTGCACTCATCTCACACGATAGTAAAGTAATGCTCAAAATTCTCCAAGCCAGGCTTCAGCAATACGTGAATCATAAACTCTCTGATGTTCAAGCTGGTTTTAGAAAAGGCAGAGGAACCAGAGGTCAAATTGCCAACATCCTCTGGATCATGGAAAAAGCAAGAGAGTTCCAGAAAAACATCTATTTCTGCTTTATCAACTATGCCAAAACCTTTGACTGTGTGGATCACAATAAACTAGGGAAAATTCTGAAAGAGATAGGAATACCAGACCACCTAACCTGCTTCTTGAGAAATCTGTATGCAGGTCAGGAAGCAACAGTTAGAACTGGACATGGAACAACAGACTGGTTCCAAATAGGAAAAGGAGTACGTGAAGGCTGTATATTGTCACCCTGCTTATTTAATTTATATGCAGAGTGCATCACGAGAAACACTGGACTGGAAGAAACACAAG
>SJYT01019902.1:7856-40874 GCA_006410635.1 Cephalophus harveyi | reverse complement strand
TAGTGGGAGAGAAAGGAAGGGCTCCATATTCATAAAAACAGAGGCATGGACCTTGCTCAGTATATCCTTCCCCAAAAGGGGTGAGATAGATTCTGGCACGATCAGAAACTCGTGTGAAAATAGCACAGAATCCCAGTTGCAAGATAAAGAATAACTGAAATAATACCTTTTGGCTCATCCAGACAGTCCCATTACAGAAGCGGATCAGGAAGAAAGTGGTCCAGAGGCTTCAGTAAGCACAAAGTAAGTTGCCCTGGTATCTAAAAGGAAATTGATGGATTGGCCCTCCACAATTATTAACACCTGTGGTTCCTCAGGTGTAATTAGGACGGGAGCTTGTGTGGGGACCCCCGGGCACCTTCAGTCCTGACTGCCTTGAGAGTCTGACCCCTAAGACCTATGCCTCTGAGGGCAGTCTCTCTTCCAGTGTGGCCCTTTGTAGACCGAACATGGAGCTGGGAGCGGCTTAGATGCCTGAGGGCAATCCCGCTTGAGGTGCCCCTCCTTTCCACAGTAATAGCAAGCCCATCCCTTTTCCCCTGGGTCCCTCTGGGCATTCTTCTCCAGCTGTTTAAGAAAGTTTTTCACAGCCATTGCGAAGGCTTCCACCTTTTCCTTTGTCTTTCTTTGCCTTTTTTTCTTTTCTTCATATTCTATACGGTAATAGACCGTCTGAGCCAGTTGTAACAGAGTATCTAAAGACTGATTTGGTCCATAAGCCCATTTTTGTAGCTTATGGCAGATGTATGGAGCCAACTGAGTGATAAATCTATCTTTTAAGATCACTCTTTCCTTGTTCCTCACAGAACTGGTCTAATTGTAAAACAGTATTATATTTAAGAGACCCTCCAACCGGCCACCATTTGCCATCCTCCAATGGATATCGTGGCCATGCAGTATCGCATAGGAAGACCAGGTGTGTCTTCTTTAAGCCCTGGGGATCAAATCTATCCCAGTTTTTCAGGATACAATTCAAAGGAGTGAGGCTGGAATTGTTAGCTCCCATCTGTAACAAAGAAAAAAAGCAACCAGCACCATGTTTCTACCGGAGGCGTCCCTCCCTGCTCTAGATGGGGGTGTAGACAGAATTTATACCAAAAGCATTTTGTTCAAGTAGTGGGAGAGAAAGGAAGGGCTCCATATTCATAAAAACAGAGGCATGGACCTTGCTCAGTATATCCTTCCCCAAAAGGGGTGAGATAGATTCTGGCACGATCAGAAACTCGTGTGAAAATAGCACAGAATCCCAGTTGCAAGATAAAGAATAACTGAAATAATACCTTTTGGCTCATCCAGACAGTCCCATTACAGAAGCGGATCAGGAAGAAAGTGGTCCAGAGGCTTCAGTAAGCACAAAGTAAGTTGCCCTGGTATCTAAAAGGAAATTGATGGATTGGCCCTCCACAATTATTAACACCTGTGGTTCCTCAGGTGTAATTAGGACGGGAGCTTGTGTGGGGACCCCCGGGCACCTTCAGTCCTGACTGCCTTGAGAGTCTGACCCCTAAGACCTATGCCTCTGAGGGCAGTCTCTCTTCCAGTGTGGCCCTTTGTAGACCGAACATGGAGCTGGGAGCGGCTTAGATGCCTGAGGGCAATCCCGCTTGAGGTGCCCTTCCTTTCCACAGTAATAGCAAGCCCATCCCTTTTCCCCTGGGTCCCTCTGGGCATTCTTCTCCAGCTGTTTAAGAAAGTTTTTCACAGCCATTGCGAAGGCTTCCACCTTTTCCTTTGTCTTTCTTTGCCTTTTTTTCTTTTCTTCATATTCTATACGGTAATAGACCGTCTGAGCCAGTTGTAACAGAGTATCTAAAGACTGATTTGGTCCATAAGCCCATTTTTGTAGCTTATGGCAGATGTATGGAGCCAACTGAGTGATAAATCTATCTTTTAAGATCACTTTTTCCTTGTTCCTCACAGAACTGGTCTAATTGTAAAACAGTATTATATTTAAGAGACCCTCCAACCGGCCACCATTTGCCATCCTCCAATGGATATCGTGGCCATGCAGTATCGCATAGGAAGACCAGGTGTGTCTTCTTTAAGCCCTGGGGATCAAATCTATCCCAGTTTTTCAGGATACAATTCAAAGGAGTGAGGCTGGAATTGTTAGCTCCCATCTGTAACAGAGAAAAAAAGCAACCAGCACCATGTTTCTACCGGAGGTGTCCCTCCCTGCTCTAGATGGGGGTGTAGACAGAATTTATACCAAAAGCTTTTCCTTCCTGGTCAGACTTAGTCTGTCCCTTACTGACGCAGGTGCTGTCCTCAACCCTCCCAGTTCTCCCACAGAGATGGGATGGGGATGTATCAGGGGTAGACCTGATAGCCTCTCTACCTGATGTCCAGCTCTTTAACCTTACTTGCCTCTGATGCCACCCGGGGTGCAATCAGAGTAACCTTCCGGAATGCCTCCCAAGCTAAGACCGCTGGGGGAAACATTTGTCACCTGAGTGCCTATGCGACCTGGGTATATTCCTGACCACAATAAGACTGATACAAACACAAAGCTGGGATGTTCTTGGGGCTAGAGCTCCATCTAGCTTCTGAACTTTCAATTACTAGCAAGGCTAGGCCCTTTCTTGACTACCAATCCAAGTTTTGGACCTAAGCCACAGTACACAGTAACAGTGTAGATCACAAGTCCCTTGAAAGTCTATGACCCAATAGATTAGATTAGAACTTCTAATTCCCAAGGAGTTATGAAATGGTCAAAGAGACTGAAAAGTTTGACCGAGAAGGAGAGTTTGGTCCACATGCTATGCCCATTTCTGGTTGGTTCTCAAAGGAGACATTGGGTGCTCCTTGGCATTGGCAGGACGGTAAAAACCCTCGACAGGTTTCTGCCATAAACTGTATGAGATCACCATGGAACCACAGAGCAAGGCTCCTCACTTGCTTCGTGCAGGGCATGTCATTCATTCACATAAGCACACCGTAGAGTTAGTAAAGCACAGCAGAAAACGTGTTCACTAAGAGAACAAAGAATTAGAGTTCCAAGCATCCTTATTTGTCCTGAAGGATCCCGGATGAGCCCCCAAGATAAAAGGTTGTTGTTGAATCACAACACCGGGATTCTTGGCCCCCGGAGGAGAAGAATTCAATCCGGGGCCAGAGACGAGGCTTGATCGTTCAGAGCTTTTGTGTAATAAAGTTTTATTAAAGTATAAAGGAGATAGAGAAAGCTTCTGACATAGGCATCAGAAGGGGGCAGAAAGAGTGCCCCCCTGCTAGTCTTCAGCTGAATGTTACCAGCAGTCACCAGCAGTCTGTTAATGAAAGAAAGGAATGTCTCAAAACTTAGAATGGCACCAGGCCCCTCACCCATAAGATGTATTTTGGGATAATCTTGGCACCAAATGGTTTATCTTGGGCCAAAAATGATTAACTTAAATCTTGAAGAAGGGCAGATCACCATACAAATAGTTTCATTTACATAGATTAGAGGAACAATATCAGAGTATAACATACTGGTTTATCAAGTAGGTTCTGAGCCCAAAAGGTGGAACCAACTTGAAGACAGAGTTTGGGATAAATGCATAGTACATTAGCAGAGCTTAAGATAAACATTTCCATAAGAAAAAGGCATTGGTTATCTCTAGGTTTGAGAATAGTTAACTTCAGGTGAAACCAGGTGTCATGGCAACACAGAATTTTAAGAGAAACCTCCTTTTAAATTTGTATAGAGAAGGAAAAAATATTTCTAGTTGTTTCCTCCTGCCGCTTAAGAGAGATAAATATGTCTGACACTTGCAGGCTATTTCCTCTGTTTGGAGACCCCTTGGCTTCCTGCCTGTTACCCTCTCAGTAGCAATACTCATTTCAGATAAAATAGGCTTTAAAATGAAGGATGTGAAAAGAGGCAAAGAAAGACCCTACATAATGATCAAAATATCAATCCAAGAATAAGATATAACAATTATAAATATAAATGCACCCTACATAGGAGCACCGCAATATGTAAGACAAATGCTTATAAGTATGAAAGGGGAAATTAACAATAACACAATAATACTGAGAGACTTTAATTCCCCACTCACACCTATGGCAAGATCAACTAAACAGAAAATTAACAAGGAAACACAAACTTTAAATGATACAATAGATCTGTTAGTCCTAATTGATATCTATAGGACATTTAACCCCAAAATAATGAATTTCACCTTTTTCTCAAATGCACATAAAACCTTATTTAAGATAGATCACAACTTGAACCATAAATCTAGCCTTGGTAAATTAAAAAAAAAAAAATTAAATTATTCCAAGCATATTTTCTGACCACAATGCAGTAAGATTAGATCTCAACTACTGGAGGAAAATTATTAAAAATTGCAACATATAGAAGCTGAACAACACACTGATGAATAACCAACAAATCACAGAAGAAATCAAAATATGCATAGAAACAAATGAAAACAAAACAAGCCAAAACGTGTGGCACACTGAAAAGCAGTGCTAAGGGGATGGTTCATAGCAATACAGGCATACCCCAAGAAATAAGAAAAATGTCAAATAAATACCTAACTCTACACCTAAAGCAACTAGAAAAGGAAGAAGTGAAGAACCCCAGTGTTAGCAGAAGGAAATAAATCCTCAAAATTCAGGCAGAAATAAATGCAAAAGAAACAAAGAGACCATAGCAAAATTCCACAAAGGCAAAAGCTGGTTCTTTGAGAGGATAAATAAAATTGACAAACATTATCCAAACTCATTGAGAAACAAAGTGAGAAAAATCAAATCAATAAAATTAGAAATGAAAATGGAGAGATCACAACAGACAACACAGAAATACATCAAATAAATCCTCAAAATTCAGGCAGAAATAAATGCAAAAGAAACAAAGTGACCATAGCAAAATTCCACAAAGGCAAAAGCTGGTTCTTTGAGAGGATAAATAAAATTGACAAACATTATCGAAACTCATTGAGAAACAAAGTGAGAAAAATCAAATCAATAAAATTAGAAATGAAAATGGAGAGGTCACAACAGACAACACAGAAATACAAAGGATCATAAGAGACTACTATCAGCAATTATATGCCAATAAAATTGACAACTTGCAAGAAATGGACAAATTCTTAGAAAAGTACAACTTTCCAAAACTGAACCAGGAAGAAATAGAAAAGCTTAACAGACCAATCACAAGCATGGAAATTGAAACTGTAATCAGAAATCTTCCAGCAAACAAAAGCTCAGAACCAGATGGCTTCATAGCTGAATTCTACCAAAAATTTAGAGAAGAGCTAACACCTATCCTACTCAAACTCTTCCATAAAATTGCAGAGGAAGGTATCCTTACAAACTGACTTTATGAGGCCACCATCACCCTAATTGCATCACCTGACAAAGATGCCACAAAAAAAGAAAACTACAGGCCAATATCACTGATGAACATAGAGGCAAAAATCCTTAACAAAATTCTAGCAATCAGAATCCAAGTACACATTAAAAAGATCATATATCATGACCAAGTGGACTTTATCCCAGGGATGCAAGGATTTTTCATATCTGCAAATCAATCAATGTAATATACCACATTAACAAATTGAAAAATAAAAGCCATATGACTCTCTCTATAGATGCAGAGAAAGCCTTTGACAAAATTCAATATCCCTTTGTGATAAAAACTCTCAAGAAAGCAGAAATAGAAGGAACATACCTCAACAAAATAAAAGCTATATATGACAAACCCACAGCAAACATTATCCTCAATGGTGAAAATTGAAAGCATTTCCCCTAAAGTCAGGAACAAGACAAGGATGCTCACTCTCACCACTATTATTCAACATAGTTTTGGAAGTATTGGCCACAGCAATCAGAACAGAAAAAGAAATAAAAGGAATCTAAATTGGAAAAAAAGAAATAAAACTCTCACTGTTTGCAGATGGCATGATCCTATATAGAAAACCCTAAAGACTCCACCAGAAAATTACTAGAGCTAATCAATGAATATGGTAAAGTTGCAAGATATAAAATCAACACACAGAAATCACTTGCATTCCTATACACTAATAATGAGAAAATGGAAAGAGAAATTAAGAAAAATTCCATTCACCATTGCAACGAAAGATTAAAATACTTAGGACTGTATCTACCTAAAGAAACTAAAGACCTATATATAGAAAACTATAAAACACTGGTGAAAGAAATCAAAGAGGACACTAATAGATGGAGAAATATACTGTGCTCATGGATCAGAAGAATCAATATAGTGAAAATGAGTAAACTACCCAAAGCAATCTATAGATTTGATGCAGTCCCTATCAAGCTACCAATGGTATTTTTCACAGAACTAGAGCAAATAATTTCACAAGTGTAAAGAAATACAAAAAACCTCAAATAGCCAAAGCAATCTTGAGAAAGAAGAATGGAACTGAAGGAATCAACCTGTCTGACTTCAGGCTCTACTACAAAGCCACAGTCATCAAGACAGTATGTTACTGGCACAAAGACAGAAACATGGAACAAAATAGAAAGCCCAGAGATAAATCCACACACCTATGGACAGCTTATCTTTGACAAAGGAGGCAAGAATGTACAATGGAGAAAAGACACTCGCTTTAGGAAGTGGTGCTGGGAAAACTGGTCAACCACTTTTAAAAGAATGAAACTAAAACATTTTCTAACACCACACACAAAAATAAACTCAAAATGGATTAAAGATCTAAACGTACAACCAGAAACTATAAAACTCCTAGAGGAGAACCTAGGCAAAACATTCTCTGACATAAATCACAGCAAGATCCTCTATGACCCACCTCCCAGAATACTGAAAATAAAAGCAAAAGAAAACAAATGGGACCTAATTAAACTGAAAGCTTCTGCACAACAAAAGAAACTATCAGCAAGGTAAAAAGACAGCCTTCAGAATGGGAGAAAATAATAACAAATGAAGCAACTGGCAAACAATTAATCTCAAAAACATACAAGCAATTCCTGCAGCTCAATTCCAGAAAAATAAACGGCCCAATCAAAAAAAAAAAAAAAAAATGGGTCAAAGAACTAAACAGACATTTCTCAAAAGAAGACATAAAGATGGCTAACAAACAGATGAAAAGATGCTCAACATCTCTCAATATCAGAGAAATGCAAATCAAAACTACAATGAGGTACGATTTCACACCAGTCAGAATGGCTGTCAAAAAGTCTACAAGCAATAAATGCTGGACAGAGTGTAGAGAAAAGGGAACCCTCTTACACTGTTGGTGGGAATGCAAAGTAGTACAGCCACTATGGAGAACAGTGTGGAGATTCTTTAAAAAATTAGAAATAGAACTGCCTTATGACTCAACAATCCCACTACTAGGCATACACACTGAGGAAACCAGAATTGAAAGAGACAAATGTACCCCAATGTTCATCGCAGCACTGTTTATAATAGCCAGGACATGGAATCAACCTAGATCTCCATCAGCAGATGAATGGATAAAAAAGCTTTGGTACATATATACAATGGAGTACTACTCCGCCGTTAAAAAGAATATATTTGAATCAGTTCTAATGAGGTGGATGAAACTGGAGCCTATTATACAGAGTGAAGTAAGCCAGAAAGAAAAACAACAATACAGTATACTAATGCATATATATGGAATTTAAAAAGATATTAATGATAAACGTGTATGCAAGACAGCAAAAGAGACACAGATGTATAGAACAGTCTTTTGCACTCTGTGGGAGAGGGAGAGGGTGGGATGATTTGGGACAATGGCAGTGAAACATGTATATTATCATATGTGAAACGGATCGCCAGTCCAGGTTCGGTGCATGATACAGGATGGTAGGTGCTGGTGCACTGGGATGACCCAGAGGGTTAGTATAGGGAAGGAGGTGGGAGGGGTGTTCAGGATGAGGAACATGTGTACACCCATGGGGGATTCATGTCACTGTATGGCAAAACCAATACAATATTATAAAGTAATTAGCTTGCAATTAAAATAAATTAATATTTTAAAAAATGAGTAATATCCACGCTGGTGGGTGGGGAGAAAAGTAGACTTGGTGCAATTTGAGACTCAAGGATTGTTCCCTATAATTCAGACCAGTACTATCAACTTTCTGCTGAAAACTGGAAGGGTATCTCCTGTACCTTCCTACAGTTCTCTGTATGTAGCTCTCTCCTGTGAACTCTAACTATATAGAGTCATAAATCACTCTTCTTTGGGAGACTGTCTCTGCCTAGGTACACCTTCCATGTATGTGTTGGAAACTATTTTTAGAGTTAGGTCAACTGTAGAACTCTCCTTGCTTGCTTCCCATCTCAGGAACCCATTCTATGATGCCAGATGTTTGATGTAAATCAATGCTCCTTCATTTGTCTTTTCTACTTTGGAATTATTTGAGACAGGAGGATATATGTGTCTTTTGCTCCTCTAAGTCTACCAAAATGGAGGTCCCCCTGCAATCAGAACTCACTGAATGCCTTGTGAATGCTAGGCACTGACCTCTGTGCATGGGTGCAAACTTGATTGGGGATATGCGTTGGGGCCTTAGGGAGCCCCAGACTTGTTGGAGAATTATGCTAATTACAAATAGCATTTGCTATGTGGTATGTTCAGTTCAGTTCAGTCGCTCAGTCATGTCCAACTCTTTGCAACCCCATGGACTGCAACACGCCATGGCTTGCTGTTATTCACCAACTCCTGGAGCTTGGGCAAACTCATGTCCATGGTGTTGGTAATTCCATCCAACCATCTCATCCTCTGTCATCCTCTGTCATCTCATCCTCTTATCCTGCCTTCAAGGGTCTTTTTTTATGAGTCAGTTCTTCACATCAGTTGGCCAAAGTATTGGAGGTTCAATCTCAGCATCTGTCCTTCCAATGAATATTCAGGATTGATTTCCTTTAGGATGACTGGGTGGATATCTTGCAGTCCAAGGGACTCTCAAGAGTCTTGTCCAACACCACAGTTCAGAACCATCAATTCTTCATTGCTCACCATTCTTTATGGTGCAACTGTCACATCCATACATGACAACTGGAAAAATCATAGCTTTGATTATACTGAACTTTTTCAGCAAAGTAATGTCTCTACTGGTTTCCACAGTTTGCCACTCAGTCAAAGGCTTTTGCATGGTCAATAAAGCAAAAGTAGGTGTTTTTCTAGAATCCTCTTGCTTTTTCTATCATCCAACGAATGTTGGGAATTTAATCTCTGGCTCCTCTGCCTTTTCTAAATCCAGCTTGAACATATGGAATTTCACAGTTCATGTACTGTTGAAGACTTGCTTGGATGAATTACTTAGGTAGCATGTGAGATGAGTGGAACTGTGTGGTGCTTAAACATTCTTTGAAATCCCTTTTTAGGGGATTGCAAGGAAAATGACCTTTCCAGTCCTGTGGCCACTGCTGAGTTATCCACATTTGCTGGCATATTGAGTGCAGCACTTTAACAGCATCAACTTTAAGGATCCGATATAGCTCGACTGCAATGCCATCACTTCCACTAGCTTTGCTCTTAGTGATGCTTCTGAAGATCCATTTGACTTTCAGGATGGTCTAGCTCCAGGTGAATGATCACATTATCATGGTTATCTGGATCATTAATATCTTTTTTGTGCAGTTCTTCTATGTATTCTTTCAACCTTTTCTTAATATATTTTGCTTCTGTTAGGCCCATCCCATGTCTCTCTCTTTTGTGCCCATCTTTGCCTGAAACATTCCCTCCCTATCTCTAATTTTTTTGAAGAGATCTCTGGGTTTTACCATTCTAATATTTTCCTTTGTTTCTTTGCACTGATCATGTAGGAAGGCTTTTTTTTTTTTTAATCTCTTCTTACTATTCTTTGGAACTCTGCATTCAGAAGGGTATGTCTTTCTTTTCAACTTTGTCTTTTGCTTCTATTCTTTTCTAAGTTATTTGTAAGTCCTCCTCAGGAAACCATTTTGCCTCTTTGCATTACTTTTTTTGGGGGATGATCTTGATGTGGTATGTACAGATTAAAAAACGAAGATCATGGCATCCAGTTCCATCACGTCCTGGCAAATACCTGGAAAAACAATGAAAACAGTGACAGACTTTATTTTCCTGAGCTCCAAATTCACTGTAGATAGTAACCACAGTTGTGAAAAAAAGAAAAAAAAAAAAAGTCGCTAGTTCCTTGGAAGAAAAGCCATGAAAAACCCGACAGCATACTAAAAAGGGGAGACATTGCTTTACCAGCAAAGCTCTGTATAGTCAAAGCTATGGTTTTACCAGAAATCATGAGTGGATGTAAGAGTTGTTCCAAAAGAAAGCTGAGTACCAAAGATTTGATGCTTTTAAACTGTGGTGTTGGACAAGACTCTTGAGAGTCCCTTGGACTGCAACGAGATTCAACCAGTCCATGCTAAAGGAAATAAGTCCTGAATATTCATTGGAAAGCCCGATGCTAAAGCTGAACCTCCAATATTTTGGCCACCTGATGGGAAGAACTGACTCATTAGAAAAGACCCTGATGCAGGGAAAGATTAAAGGCAGAAGGCACAGGGGAAGACAGAAGATGAAATTATTGGGTGGCATCATCGATTTGATGAACATGAGTTTGAGCAAGCTCCAGGAGTTGGTGATGGACAGGGAATCCTGGCATGTTGCACCCCATGGTATAGCAAAGAGTTGGACATGACTGAGAGACTGAACTAAACTGATGTACAGAGGATATCAGGGAGCAGGCAGAAGTCTCTGTGGTCCAGTCAAGCCTGTGGCCCTGGTGGGAGTGGTGAAAGATTTAGGTAGAAGAGGAGGCTTCCCATCTTCTGGTGCCAGTCCTTGAATCCAAGGCAAGGAGCACAAGATTTCGAATGTGTTATCAAATATTGTTTTCTAAAAAAACAAACAAAAAAACACACTCTTTTCTGCAGGAGTGAGAACTTTGACTGAGTCTGTTCTCTAGATTTTACTGAGGGATGTGGAAGGAATCTGGAGTGGGCTTAGTCTGCAAAAATTAGGTGACCAACTGCTGGAGGGCCAGGCTTATGGTAGACATTCTGCACTAGATGAAAAACAAATCCAGAGAAAAAGTGTCCCATGCCAATGTATTGCATTTTTTCATCAGATCACTTCAATGGTGTTTTAGGGCAAGCAAATATGCATGATGGGTGATTTGCTTTTGTCAATTCCTGTGGGTAGTTAAATGACTAGATGTTTGGTTACTTCATTGCATGGTTGGAATTATGCTTGGGAAAGAAAACCAGATGAAATCCACACATATTTCATCATTAAACAGCAAGCAAAGGAAGGTTACTAAAGCAAATATAGGTAATTTAAACATGAGGGGCCAAATGGGGAAAGATTCATTTAACAGGCTGAGATTGGACTATACAGGTTCCCATAGTTGTTGCTATGACAAGTAGCCATAACAGCTATTTGTTGCTACACTGGAGATGTGGGAAACTGACCAGAGACCAAGAGCTTTTACGACATTTCTTGCAGTGTGATTTCAAGGGAGAAGTAGTTGAAAAGGAAAGGCTGACTTGTAAGGCTGAAGAAGGGAGTAATCTGAGACAGTAATCATTAGTTCTCCTGTGAGCCCAGAAAACAGAAGCATCGGCTCAGTCAGAGTTCTGGGTGAGGGTTCAGAAATAGATGTCTGGACATCTATTGGCTTGAATCAATATTTAGCCTGGGGATGGCAGCCATAACCTCTAAACAGAAGACTTCCTTCTCCCAGGTGGCAGGATAATTCATTTTTATTCCAGACTCAGGAACCCAGAAAGCCCTCTCAGGGCCACTTGCTCTTTGCAGCCACACATGCAATCTAGAAGGTGGAATTATCATCATGGTGCCCATTTTCCAGATGTGAAAACTGAAATCAAGCAACTTGATCAAGCTCACACAGCTAAACATGTGAAAAGACAAGCACAAACCCAGGGCAACAGGCCTCAAATTGTATGTTTTTGCTCCACACCCACTGGGAGTGGTGGGTGGTGATCTGGAAGCAATGCTTAGGCAGAAGCAAACAATATTCACGTTTAAAATGAAGAAAGCAAGGAAAACCACTAGAACATTCAGCTATGACCTAAACCAAATCCCTTATGATTATACAGTGGGATGAAAAATAGATTCAAGGGATTAGGTCTATTAGACTGAACAACTATAGACGGAGGTTTGTAACATTGTACGGGAGGGGGTCATCAAAACCATCCTCAAGAAAATCAAAGGTGACAAGGCAAGGTGGTTGTCTGAGGAGGCCTTAAAAATAGCTGAGAAAATAAGAGAAGTGAAAGGCAAAGGAGAAAGGGAAAGATATGCCCAAATGGAATGCAGACTTCCAGCGAATAGCAAGGAGAAATAAGAAAGTCTTCATAAGTGAATAGTGCAAGAATTAGAGGAAAACAACAGAATTGTAAAGAATATAGATCTCTTCAAGAAAAGTGGAGATACCAGAGGAATACTTCATGCAAAGACTGGCACGATAAAGGACAGTAAAGTCAAAAACCTAACAGAAGCAGATGAGAATAAGAAGAGGTGGCAAGAAAGCACAGGAGAACTATACAAAGATCATCATAATGACTGGGATAGGGATGATGCTGGGGTCACTCACATAAAGCCAGATATACTGGAGTATGAAGTCAAGTGGGCTTTAGGAAGCAGCACTACAAGAAAAGCTAGGGAAGGTGATGAAATTCCAGCTGAGCTGTTTAAAATTCCTAAAGAATGAGGCTGTAAGTATGCTGCATTCAATATGTCAGCAAATTTGGAAAACTCAGCAGTAGCCACAGTGCTGGAAAAGGTCAGTTTTCATTCCAAATCAAACGAAAGGCATTTCCAAATAATGTTCAACCTATCATGCCATTGTGCGCATCTCACTTGCTAGCAAGGTAATGTTCAAAATCCTTCAAGCTAAGTTTCAACAATACGTGAACTGAGAACTTCCAGTTATACAAACTAGTTTGAGGAACCAGAGATCAAATTGCCAACATCCATTGAATCATGGAGAAATAAGGGAATTCTAGAAAAACATTTCCAACTGCTTCACTGACTATGCTAAAGCCTTTCACTGTGTAGATCACAATAAACTGTAGAAAATTCTTAAAGAAATGAGAGTTGCAGATCACCTTACTTTCTCCTAACAAGTCTCTTATGTAGGTCAAAAAGCAGCAGGTAGAATCAGTCATGGAAAAACTGAAAGATTTAAAACTGGGAAAGGAGAATGACAAGGTATATATTGTCACTTGATTATTTAACTTATATGTAGGATACATCATTCGATATGCTGGTCTGAATAAATCCCAACCTGGAATCAAGATTGCTGGGACAAGTATCAACATCCATAGATATGAAGATGACCTTGCCCTAACCGCAGAAAGCAAAAAAGAGCTAAAGAGCCTCTTGATGAGGAGAGGACATGAAAAAACTAGCTTAAACTCAACATTCAAAAAACTATTCACAGAAAGGCAATCAACATTCATGGCATCCAGTCCCACCACTTCATGGCGTATAAAGGAGGGAACAGTGGAAACAGTGGCAGATTTTATTTTCTTGGGCTCCAAAATCACTATGGACTTTGAGTGCAGCCACAAAATTAAAATACACTTGCTCCTTTGAAGGAAGAAAGTCTATGAAAAACCTGCACAGTGTATTAAAAAGCAGAGACTCACTTTGCTACAGAGGTCTGTAGTGTCAAAGATATGGTTTTTCCGGTAATCAGGTACAGATGTGATATCTGGACCATAAGAAACGGTGAATGCCAAAGAATTGAGCTTTTGAACTGTGGTACTTGAGAAGATTCTTGACAGTCCCTTATACAACAAGATCAAACCAGTGAATTTGAAAGGAAATCAACCTCTGATCCCTGCTTTCTCAGCTGAGGCATCTACTGAGGGCCTCCATGTGGAAAGAACTCCACTGCAAGAGTGTCTAACTATGGCAGCTCCAAGCAAACAGTTTGTAGCCCCACCCATGGAGAAGTTCAGAAAGGCTGAAGGCTCTGTGTACTCTAGGTCTCTCGATACATGTGTTGCATTCTCCCCAGCAGCATGGAGGCCAAGGAAGGGGCATTCTGGGCCCTGGAGGAGGGGGATGGCTCAGGGATCCACTGGGGCCATCAGTTACCAAGTAGGACTGGAAAGGACAGAGAAGGCATGTGTGGCAGAGAGCTGGTGGCTGGGTGTGGGACAAAAGGGAACCAGCTCTCCATGAAGTACCTCATCCAAACTCCCCTGGAGGAGAAGACCAGTGATAAGTGCATATGAGATGGGATGAAGAGAGTCTATTTCATTACCCCTTATAATTCCTCTGAATGAGGAGGTGGTGGAGTTGGTGGGTCATCACAAACTCTTCCATGGCCTAGACCACCCCCCAGCCATAATCTTTAGGGCTGCCTCTCCCCAGCTTCAGTCATGTAGTTATGGAGGAAATTGACAATCATGTGTGCTGCTGTGTCAGGGCCACAAGACCATGTAAAGCCAAAAATAAGACCCCATGGCCCTGCCAGGATGGATGATCTAGGACTGTACATGTGATCTGGGTCATGTACATGTGGGTCATTCAGAGAACACCTTCAAAGTCTGATGTCTTCAATCTTTTCTTTCCTTATTGGAGATGCCCTAAGGATGTAAAACCCTAGGGCAGGTAGCTTGGACTCCTTCACTAGGTTTAGATGCCTTAAAGGAAGAAAGTTTTCAGGCTAAGACCATCAGAGAAGAGGGAAGGGAAAAAGCGAGGGTGTGAAATAGATAACTGATGACTTCTGATTTCTTATGTCCAGTCGCTGAGATCTTTGTATTTGCTCTGAGTCTTGTGTCCTGGATTTCCAGAATCATTTTGGAGACTCTCCCCTTTCCTTGAAGCCAGTTGGAGGTGTGCTCCTCTAAACTGTGATTCAGACTTTGTTCTAGATCCTTCTCAATCATTGTACATCTCCCAGACAGAAACAGAGGCACCCGATTTTTTCACCCTCATTATGAGTGAAATCCTTTATTCTTTATTGAAAACAGAGTGTGCAGACCACCAAATAAAGTTCACCAGCATACTGGGCAGGAGTACCCTAAGTGTGATTTAGTGTTTGCTTGGAGCAGCCTTACTGATTCTTGAACTACTCCAAGCATTTATACTGCCTATGCCAGGCCAATCCTGTCATTTCCTCGGTCAAAGACAGATATACAGCTTCAGGAAAATGTCACCCAGGATCCAGGTCTCTCTAGATGTCCTCACAGTGTTCTCTATAAAGGTGGTAAAGCAGTGGCTTCTAGAATTCTGGGGAAGGCTGACACACACCAGTGAGCCGGAGCCCTTACCTGTGACTTCCACAAATATCCAGAACCAGCACAATTCTTTGTTTTATTTCCCTCTTTTGGTATCAAGGGATTTTCTCATTAGCAGGGGATATGAGAGTTCATCCACGACCAAAAAGGGCCAAGACATGAAGTTGCCATGAGAAAGGGTGTGAGGGATGGGAGAACTGGGTGTTGGGGATACTGAGAAATGATAAACAACAAAGTCCTACTAAAGACATAAGGAAATATATTAACTATCCAGTCATAAACCACGTGAAAAATAATAAGAAAAATAATATATATTTCTGTATGTGTATAACTGAGTCACGTTGCTGTGCAGCAGAACTTAATGCAACACTGAAGATTAGCCACACTTCAATTAAAATTTTTAGAAAAGAAGAAGTGTGTCCATAGTTCTCCTCTCCCTGTTTCTTTCCTTCTGACTCCTGCTCCTTGTTTTCTCTGCAGAGAATGCTGGTTCTCCTCCTGCCTCCCCACAATCCACACTTTATTAAAAAAACTTTATTTTGTATTGCAGTATAGCTACTTAACAATATTCTGAGTTTCAGGTGGACAGTACATGGACTCAAACATATGTATCCATGAATCCTGGTCCCAAAAATACCCCTCCCATCCAGGTTGTCATATAATTAAGCAGAGTTCCCTGTGTTACACAGTAACTCCTTTTTAGTTATCCATCTTAAATAGAGCAGTGCCCACAACACGTTCTTGAAGACTTAACTCGGGTACTCTGGGAAGCCTCCTTTGGCCCACACTCACCCTCTTTGGCCACTCCAGGCTTGGTTGCATAACATACTCTGGTTCCCCATCTCCACTGG
This sequence comes from Cephalophus harveyi, assembly GCA_006410635.1. Classification (NCBI taxonomy): domain Eukaryota; kingdom Metazoa; phylum Chordata; class Mammalia; order Artiodactyla; family Bovidae; genus Cephalophus; species Cephalophus harveyi. The sequence goes on along the minus strand of SJYT01019902.1, from coordinate 24,842 downwards.
TCAGTCTGTAGCCCTCATCACCCTAGTAAGTCCCCAATGCTCCAATGCAGAGCACCTTGGGATGCCATTTGCATGGAATCCAGTGCCATTTTGCCTAGAACCAAGCAACCCTCCACATGCCTCCATGAGTTTACAGTTTTAGAATTCCTGAAATTCCCTCCCTTCCTCAAACCCTTCTTTCAGCCCATCAGCCTCTGAACTCTCACAGGAAGCTGACATAAAGCCTCCACCCTGTGCTGGGACTGAGTAGTCACTGTGCACCCTTTATTCACATTAGCAACCAGCATCCCCCAGAGGGGTCAGGTATCCCAACTCACAAAGGGGCCACCTGGCCAGAGCAAGGGGAAGATGCATCTGAGAACTAGGGTGGCCATGTAATTTATCATCAAAACCAGGAAAACTGCAAGAAGGAAAGGGACACTGTTAATCCTTATGGTGGGAGAGCACACTGGGAGTGTCCCCAGTCGTTCTCCTAATCACATGGCCTATTCAGTGAGCTGACTTTCGTGTTCATGCATTTGAGGTTTCAGATTGAACTGAAGCTCTTTGAGGACTGAGGACCAAAATGTTCCCCTCTCCTTGTGACTCCCACCATACCAGCATGGTGTGGCATCTCCACAGTTCTTTCAGGATAATCAGTGTCCCAGATGGCCCTTTACTCTCAGGTGTTTGCTTTTGTGACAGGATCTGGCCCAGCAACAGGGCTCAGCAGCATCTGCAATAGTGCAAGATGGACTGCAGAGGGCGCCCTCATCCCAGCAGCAGCCCAAGGGTTCCTGCAAGATCCTATTTGAGGACCACCCCTCAGTGTTCTCCCCTCTCCTTGAGGATGTAGGCTCGAGTTGCCACTGGGTATTTGATTCCATTGATAGTGAAGATAATAGAGGGCAAGTTATTGACCACAAAACATGAAACGTAGTGCTGTTAGAGAGAGAAAGAGAAAGGTTGGCCCTGGAGATCCTTCTTATGTGTGGAGACTGGGAGTGACCCTGGGGCATGACCCTTCACCTCGGAACCCCGTGGCGTGGAACTGATGAGCATCTGGATGCTATTGATGAGTCTTCTTGGGCCAAGGGTCAGTGATGTCGTAGAGTCCATAAGGGCCTCGCAGCCGCCAGAACAAGCAATATAACCTTTCTTTTCATGGAGATGCTTGAGAGACCGTGTGACAAAGCGGGCATCAAGGCCACTCTGAATCTCCCCAGAGCTGCCTCCTTCCCGACTGTCTCCTAAACATCCTTTCATCTTTTAGGGTGACTCTTTTCTTTGCTCTTGATATGGCACCTTCCTTGACATCCTGAATGCAGTATTGAATACACGATGTTTTGTATCTTGACACAAGCTGGTCTTCCTTCCGAGAAGAGTCCCCTCCCCTTTGACTAGCAAATTTCTTCTCATCGTTCAGATTCCAACTTAATTGTCATATCAGAGTCCTGTCTTGGTCACTTTCTGTAAACCCTTTCTCATGTCTGCTGCTGCTGCTACTGCTGCTAAGTCACTTCAGTCATGTCCGACTCTGTGTGACTCCATAGATGGCAGCCCACCAGTCTCCCCCGTCCCTGGGATTCTCCAGGCAAGATCACTGGAGTAGGGGTGGCTTTGCCTTCTCTGTTTCTCATGTCTAGCATGTACCAAAGTCACAATTCACTATATGTGTGTGTCATTTCTTGTGCATCTGCCTTCTTAGATGTGAGGATGAGTTTTATTCTCATTGCCTCCCTAAAGTGGCACACAGTGGATGCCCAATGCTTGTCTGTTTAGTGAATGAATGAAGACTGTGAAGCTAATCAATGAGAAACATCCAGAGAGCTGTATCTGGTGGGGAACAAACAATGGGTCAACCACAGAGTAAAGATGGAGATTCGCAGGGGCAGCAGATTCTCATAATGGAGGGAGAGAGGGGCTCCTCTGGGAGAGTTTGTCTCCCAGCACTGCTCCTACAACCAACTCAGATCCTGAGATCCTGGCCAGGAAATATATGACTAGTCCACCGAAACTCCAAAGGACAGGTCAGCTTTTGTCTGACAGTTTGACACAGAATCCTATCAATTATGCCTCTTGTCTTCAGGTCACGCCTGAATCCCACCTTCCTGATTCTCTGTTATAGACCCTGCCCCACTGTGTGCCCAGTTACATGGGGTGTCTTTTTTATTAGTTGCTTTCAAGTCATAAGATTGCAGCCAACCTCTCTCCACTGCTGGGTAGCTGCTCCCTAAGAAGACCAGTTTTCCCCACTTGTTCAGGACTTTTCCTGTTTTTAAACAGATTTATATGTACTGAGAATTTCCTTGGTCCCAGGTAGCCCTGGACAGTTCATCATCTTATAATTGTGTTCAGGCTGGTGTAATTCTCCCTGATCCTCTGTTTACCACACTGGAGAGTCCTCTAACCATGCTCCATGCCTCACAGGGCAGTGGGTGCAGCCATCTCCCAGCTGCAGAGACCTCTCCAGACCCTTTTAGGATCCTGGTCAGAGTCCTGGTCAGAAGGTCTGGGGATTATGAACCCATGGGTTGTTTGTGTATCTATGTGTTTATGTGTTTGTTTGTATATGTGTTTGTATGTGTCTCTAATTGTGCATTGCATCTCTGACTAGCTATGCATGTTTATGTGTGTCTCTGTTTATATGTGTCTGCTTGTGTGTTTCCATGTGTCTGTGTGTCTGTCTGTGTCGTTTTGGGTGGTGTATATGTCTGTGTCACTATGTGTCTGAGAATGCATTTGTGTGTGCCTGCCTGCGTCCGTGTACAGATGTGGAGCATCACTTGCACTGACCCTCAGAGGGAGAGGCTTACTGGTCCATGTGTACACTCCAGTCTCCCGCTTGGATCAATGGTACCCAGTTGTCCACCCCATCAAACATCATGACACTGCCCTTCCCCTGCATCTGTAGAGAGAAAAGAAGGGGAGATTTTTGGAGGTCAGTAACAACAACACTGTTGGAGAGCTTGTGTTTGTGCTTGTCTACCCACCAAGGCCCTAATAAGGTCTCCATTTACAGATGCAGAAATCAAGGCTAGGAGTGATTCAGAACCATACTGAGGTCAGTAACTGGCTAATGAGTGGCACAGAGGATATTAGAAGCTGAATCACATGGCTGGGCTCCACCCACTATGTCTTCTGAAGAGGCCCAGGACCTCCTGCTACCTGTGTGCTCAAAAACCCTCAGATGACAGAGTGTTGAAGAGTTTTTGCTTTCCCCTGTCCAGCTTGTCATTTTTCAGGAAAATCAAAGCCTGGGAGTGCTAAGGATGTGGGTTCAAGTCATCCAGAGTTGGCTCCGCTGGTCTGTGAGCTCTACTCTCCAAAGGGCCCCAAACTCAGAAGGGACCCCACCTCTGCTCTCCCTGTCTTAAAATGACTAATATTTCTTGAAGAAGGGATCCCACATTTTGTTTTGTGTTCCACACTTTTATTTTTCACTGGCTTCTGCAAATTGGGTAACTGGTCTTGGGCTCCCAGTGGAATGCTAATCAGGAAGGAAACATATCCACCAAACTTCTCCTTCCTTCCTTATCTAATTCATAAGCAAATTGTATTGCTTTTTCCTTCAACTTGTTTCCTGTTGCTTCCTTTAGTCTTCCTTCTCACACACCCCCCCTAGACCAAGTTACTGGTCTTGAGCCCAGGAGCAGGGATGTGTTCCAATAAAACATTATTTATAAAAACCAGTGATGATACAAGGTAAAGGTAGGTCCTTAGTTATCCTGGGTTAGATTACCTCTCAGGACACTTCTTTCTCAAGTGTTCTATAATTTTCGTGCAACTGAAAGCATCTTGCAGCTAATTTGGAGAAAGGGATTGTCTATCTCAGACTTATTTGCTCTAGTAGAAGGCAAAAACAGGCTTAGAAATGGCACCTTGATTCTTCAGCTTGTCAAAGATGGGGATGGCTCCAAAGACGGATATGTTGGGGTAGTTCCAGCCCAAGACACCATCAAAAGGAATACCCTCAAACCAATATTCTGTCATGTTTAGACAGAATGGCTGGTCAGTACTTACAAGGTCCCCAATCTGTGGGAGAGAAGAGAAGAGTGTTACCACTTACAGATACGTGAAGTGGGGCTAGGACTGGGCTGGGGTGCATCGTCGTTAGATCCTCACAGAAGAATTGAGCCTGGGCTGTGTCTTTGGTGGACCTCAGATGGTTAGACCAAGCTCGGAGGGGAATTTGGGTTCCATTTTTGAGAGGCTGTGAATTTTAAAACATTTGCCCCTCTGAAAAATGCCACCTGAGTGAGTCAAACTGGCCTTGTGGCTTCTGTACAGGTGGGGTGACCAAGAGTCAGATCCGGACCCATTGGTGCACCCTTGTGGACAAGATGATTGAGAGCAAGATAGCCTTCTCTTTGGCATGACCTAATGACAGGAATGAACTGTGTTCTCTGTAAGGTAGTGTGGATTCTGCAACTGTCCAGGAATACCGAAGCTGAAAACACAATCTAGCTTACAGGGTTCTATGAAATTACTGCCTGGAAAATTCACTTATAGGGATATGTGTGTATTTGTGTGAGTGTGTATGAGAGAGAAAAAGAGAGAGGGAAACTACTCAAGTACTTTGGAGAGGCAGGCCATAGGTTTTATTAGACTCTCAAAGGTCCCCTTGAGTGAGAACTCATTAATCAGGCCCTCTGACATCTCTGGCCTTCAGTTTCCCACTGTGAGTACTTGAAGCCCCTGACTGCCCCGAGGGTCCCCAGATCAGTTTTATCCTGTCCCAAACACACCACAGCAACTGCAGTCCTGAAAAGCCAGCCCAGCTCCATTACTTACCACAAGTGTGACCTTAGCAAGGCCCTTGCTGTCTGTACCTCAGTTTCCTCATATATCAAATGAGCTAATCAGACCACCTGCTGTGTGGGGGTGTTGCAGGATTAAACCAATTATCACCTGAAGGTGCCTGGAACAGTCTGTGAAAATAAAAGTGGGTGCTTTTATCCCCTCTTCTCCCTCCCAGCAAAATGAACCTTGAACTGCTCATGGGCAGAGCAGCTGCAAGTCCACACCTCAAGCCACCCTCTGGGTTGGCTAAACTGTTTGTCTGTGTGTCATCACAGGCACTGCCTCCCCACGGACAGGATTCTGTGGGTAAGATGGCCAATATCTATGGGAGTTAGGGTAGGAAGGGTCCTGCCAGGTGGTCCTGCATCTGTTTTGCAAGTAGTGGTCACTCCATAGCCAGTTCTGACTCAGCTTCTCTTTACACATTACCCAAAAGGTGTCATAAGCAGAAATTCCTTCAGGCTCCCAGATCCACAGGCGATGCTGAAGATCTTTTGGGTAGGCCATAAGGTAGAAAACTTGTAAAGTCTGAACCAACTTGTGTAGCTGCAGAAACAAGAGATGAGTGTCATCAGGTGCCAAGGGTGGAAACAGGGTGGCAGGACAAGTGAAAGATGGTCCGGATACAGAGTGTCTGTACTCACAACAGGGTTGACTGGGGAAGAGAGGGAGGAAACCTACAAGTCAGATGAACCTGTGTCAAAGATAACCTGGAATTCCTGAGGGGGTGTTCCAATGGTGATGTTACCCACATAGAACAATTACAGGGAGAAGGAGTGAGTGGGTTAGTGCAGAACTGGCTACCCTCTGTTCCCACTCTGCTGCCTCCCTCTGGGTGTCACATATCTCTTGAGATCACTTTCTAACCACTGTGCAGCTCACAACCTTTAATCACAGAGGTTTTGCATTTCATACTGTTCTTTCCTATGCTACATTGTATGCAGGATATTGACTATATGACCGGGCATTGAAGTGGTGCGTCCTGCATGGGAAGCCCAGAGGCATGACTACTGGGCCTCCAAGACTGCTGGACACCCAGGGAAGTACTGTGCCTTCATTTGAGAAGCTCTATAGTCTCTTCACACCCAGCCTTAGCATTCCCTTCTCCAGGAGGTTGTTCTTGATCAACCCCAGCCACTTCCTCCAAACTCAGACCACATCCAGTCAACACCACACAGGTGACCCTTTCATTTGACGTGTATTTACTCTTTGCCTATCATTCAGGCTGGCATGGGCATTCTTGAAGGCAAATAAGCCATTTTCTAATCTAAAATCTGTAAACACTCTGTTAGATTCTTATGGCCTTACATGGAATACGGGTTCAGTTACTTTTTATGCTATGGTTCTTGTATTTGTGGAAACTGAATTCCTCTGCCTGGGGATTCACAGGTGCTTTGCAATTAGTTCTACCTTTTGATCAGAGATGGTTCACTCTTCATCTGTAACTGAGTGACTCCCTTAGTTCATAAGTATCTGCTGCTGCTGCTGCTAAGTCACTTCAGTCATGTCCAGTTCTGTGCAACCCCATAGACAGAAGCCCACCAGGCTCGCCCGTTGCTGGGATTATCCAGGCAAGAACACTGGAGTGTGCTGCAATTTCCTTCTCCAATTCAGGAAAGTGAAAAGTTAAAGCGAAATTGCTCAGTCATGTCTGACTCTTAGCAACCCCATGGACTGCAGTCTACCAAGTTCCTCCATCCTTGGATTTTTTCAGGCGAGAGGACTGAAGTGGGTCACCATTGCCTTCTCTTCAGAAGGAACAATCTCCATCAAACTAATGACACATCTTTGACACAGAAACGGATGTTTACCTACCTCTTGGTAGGTAAAGTCACCAAGATCCAAGTCACCAAAGATCCCAGTCATCAAGACCAAGAGTTGAGGATGATAGTACCTTCTCCTCTAGGTGAAGCCACTGTTACCCAGAGTTTCTGCCTCCTGCAGGAGCCCCAGCCCCAACATTCCACCTGTCACCTCCAGTTGAGCCCCAGTGCTGGGCTAGAGCAACAGGGGCCGCATTGGAGCACCATCCTCCCAAAACCTCACATTCATGATGTTGCTCAGGGGGTTAATAGTTATATTTGACCCACGAGAAGAAATCTGGGACAGTCTGTAAACATGTTCCTTCAGGAAATTGTTCAGCATGTTTTTTTCACTGAGGTTTTATCTCATGGACTTCAGTTTTGTTAGAGGTATTCTTTCATCGAGCACTTGACAAAGAAAACAAAGAAGATGCTACAATTAGCTGTCAGTGTTAAGGTATAACTGTTATTGCAAAGGCACTGTGTATTTTCCAATCATTTTTATGAGTCACCTTATTAATTTTATGCATATACCATGACAAAGACATAGATTTGAATAAAGATTCTGTTATGTAATGTTGGGTAGGCCATATGACCATGTGGGGTCTCAGTCTCCCCTCAGTAAAATGGTGAATGTAATTGTTCAAACCCTCCAAATAGGATATCTTGGGGATAAGTGAAGGGATGGATATAAGGTGCCTGATAAATAGGAAGTCTCAACAATGACAGCCATTAGCACTGTTGTTGCCATCCCACTGTATCCTTCTCATAGAACCTCAGGGAAGGAGGTAGAAGGGGAATTTCTCTCTTCTTTTACAAGGGAGGAATTTGAAATGCAAGAGGTTTGTAAATTGGCTGTGGTCACACTGCTTGTCAGATATAAAACAGTGTATAAGTAGCTCTCCCAATCTTTTTCCAAGTTGAAAGAGAAGAGATAGTTGAAAAAAGAATCCAGGAGATAGAGAACAAGTTAGGGAAATGTAGAGGCTCTAGAAAGAAGGATGAGTCAAATGAAAAATTAAAAGAAAACAGTACAGAGAAAAATACTCTCAGAGCCTTACAAAGAGATGGAAAGATAAATGATAGTGATACAGAGAGGCAGACATAGACATATATACACAGAAGTAGAGAGGGAACAAAAAGAATATGCTAAATAAAATGTAGAAAAGTGCTATTCCACAGGACTACACCTACATCTGTGTTGACTATGCACTGAACAATTCCAAGGAGTTCAAATTTCAATAGGTCATGACATGACTGGACCCCAAGAGTTGTGCAGCTATGCAAATCTACACCAAGTTACTTGGGATCCACAGTTCCTACAGCAATGTACTTATCGATAAGTAAGTGTTGAACTTTAAGATTATCAGGGAAATATTCCATTCCCATTTAAACTGGATGAATAGAATAATCAAATGAAAAGAAAAATCACAGAAATGAATATGATGTGGCTTACAGTCTCCATACTTACATGACTCTGCAATCTGAGAAGACCACTAGGTAGAGGAGCACAAGCCACTTCATGCTTCTTTCCTGGCTACAAGTACTCATGAAAGTTCAGATTCTTAGCATATAGTGGTGACTTGGAGCCTAGTGACTTGGTGACTAGTTATATATGCTCTGGCATGCCCTAGTTTAGCCCTTTAGGCCAATAATAGGTCTGAAAAAAAAAAAACACAAAGGTCTCAATAAAATCTTTACCTTCATCAGTGTCCTTGGTGAGTGGACTTTGAAGCTTCTCAGAATACAGAGAATTGAACTGTAATCTCTTCCTGGAAGCTTGGTTGGAAAAAAGAAGATAGAGAACCTTGCCTACTGGAGAAAAAAACTGCTAAGAACATCATGAAAATGGATACTAAAGGCCATGCTCAACATTCATGGTTTCATGTCACCTTCTAGCCACTTCATGAGATACACATTGCTGTCTTCATTGGAAAGGAGATTGCTAGGACAAGTTGTCAAATGGCAAAGTGAAGGCTTCAGGGACAGCCTAGGGACATACAACTGGCTTTAGGTAGGGGGTCTAATGGCAGATATCAAGGGCATCTATGAGGCCAGTGTGCATCAAAGATTTAGGGCAGAGCAGTACTTCAATTGTATGCTTTCAGTATTGGAAGAAATGTCATATGCATCCACAAGATATTTTATATCATCCAGAAAGTGTACAAGGAAGTAGTGTGTTCTGGGTTCTGGGTTAAAGGCTTCAAATTCAAAGTTGATCAAGACAAAAGTACTCTTTATCTTAAGATAGCTCAGTTCAGTTCAGTTCAGTAGCTTAGTCGTTTCTGACTCTTTGCGACCCCACGAATTGCAGCACGCCAGGCCTCCCTGTTCATCACCATCTTCCGGATTTCACTCAGACTCACATCCATTGTGTCCATGATGCCATCTCATCCTCGGTTGTCACCTTCTCCTCCTGTCTCCAATCCCTCCCAGCATCAGAGTCTTTTCCAATGAGTAAACTCTTCTCATGAGGTGGCCAAAGTACTGGAGTTTCAGCTTTAGCATCATTCCCTCCAAAGAAATTCTGGGGTTGATCTCCTTCAGAATGGACTGGTTGGATCTCCTTGCAGTCCAAGGGACTCTCAAGAGTCTTCTCCAACACCACAGTTCAAAAGCATCAATTCTTCAGTGCTCAGCCTTCTTCACAGTCCTACTCTCACATCCATACATGACTATTGGAAAGACCACAGCCTTGACTAGACGGACCTTAGTCAGCAAAGTAATGTCTCTGCTTTTGAATATACTGTCCAGGTTGGTCATAACTTTTCTTCCAAGGAGAAAGCGTCTTTTAATTTCATGGCTGCAGTCACCATCTGCAGTGATTTTGAAGCCCCCCAAAATAAAGTCTTACACTGTCTTCACTGTTTCCCCATCTATTTCCCATGAAGTGATGGGACAAGATGCCATGATCTTCATTTTTCTGAATATTGAGCTTTAAGCCAACTTTTTCTCTCTCCTCTTTCACTTTCATCAAGAGGTTTTTAGTTCCTCTTCACTTTCTGCCATAAGGGTGGTGTCATCTGCATATCTGAGGTTATTGATATTTCTCCAGGCAGTCTTGATTCCAGCTTGTGTTTCTTCCAGTCCAGCGTTTCTCATGATGTATTCTGTATATAAGTTAAATAAGCAGGGTGACAATATACAGCCTTGACGTACTCCTTCTCCTCTTCGGAACCAGTCTGCTGTTCCATGTCCAGTTCTAACTGTTGCTTCCTGACCTCCATACAGATTTCTCAAGAGGCAGGTCAGGTGGTCTGGTATTCCCATCTCTTTCAGAATTTTCCACAGTTTCTTGTGATCCACACAGTCAAAGGCTTTGGCATAGTCAATAAAGCAGAAATAGATGTTTTCCTGGAACTCTCTTGCTTTTTCCATGATCCAGCGGATGTTGACAATTTGATCTCTGGTTCCTCTGCATTTTCTAAAACCAGCTTGAACATCAGAAATTTCATGGTTCATGTATTGCTGAAGTCTGGCTTGGAGAATTTTGAGCATTATTTTACTACCATGTGAGATGAGTGAATTGTGCAGTAGTTTGAGCATTCTTTTGTATTCCCTTTCTTTGAAATTGGAATGAAAACTGACCTTTTCCAGTCTTGTGGCCATTGCTGAGTTTTCCAAATTTGTTGGCATATTGAGTGCATCACTTTCACAGCATCATCTTTCAGGATTTGAAATAGCTCAACTGGAATTCCATCACCTCCACTAGCTTTGTTCATAGTGATGCTTTCTAAGGCACACTTGACTTCACATTCCAAGATGTCTGGCTCTAGATAAGTGATCACATCATCATGATTATCTGGGTCATGAAGATCTTTTTTGTACAGTTCTTCCATTATTCTTGCCACCTCTTCTTAATATATTCTGCTTCTGTTAGGTCCACACCATTTCTGTCCTTTATTGAGCCCAATTTTGCATGAAATGTTCCCTTGGTATCCTAATTTTCTTGACGAGATCTCTAGTCTTTCCCATTCCATTGTTTTCCTCTATTTCTTTGCATTGATCACTGAAGAAGGCTTTCTTATCTCTTCTTGCTCTTCTTTGGGACTCTGCATTCAGATGCTTATATCCTTCCTTTTCTCCTTTGCTTTTCACATCTATTTGTAAGGCCTCCCCAGACAGCCATTTTGCTTTTTTGCATTTCTTTTCCATGTGGATGATCTTTATCCCTGTCTCCTGTACAATGAACTCATGGACCCAGGAGGCAAGAGACATGATACTAGAACTAAGTTGCCATGTTGGACCCTGGGGAGCGCAGGACCCTCCCAGCACAGCACTGGGAGCAACCTTTCTTACACTTCAACCATGCTGGAAAGCAGGCAAGTTAGTCATGTTTTCAAGAGAAGTCAGAAGTTGGCTATTCATGTAAAATGTACTGATTTTAATATTAGTGACTAATTAAAAAAAAAAAAAACTGTAGGAATGAAATCTCCACAGCATGTGCTGGAATCAGCCTTTAGTCTCTGCATGTTTTTATTTCTCACCTAGATTTGGGAGTGCAGTGGGGACAGAGAGGAATTTAATTCATGTTAGTTGATTTAGAAAGAGACCAAATGCATACTGAACATGTGTGTTTCCTTTCTATTTATAAAGAAATATCACCAGGGACATACAAACCAATGAATTTAACTGCTGAAGATAAATGGCTGTATTTCTGATATAATTTCCTCATAGGGTCTATGCTGTGAAAAATTTTGTCTGCCAAACCAAACATACAAAAAAAAGAAAAAGAAAAAACAATTTTGAAATGTCTTCCCAATCAAAGAAGACAAAACAACTGTGGCAGCCAAGTAAAGACAATCATATTTAAAGACTCATCCAGGACTCCCAGGGCCTATTCCTGCATGAGATCTATTAATGGCTGTCCCTTGAATACAGCAGGAGTCTCTCCTAGTCACCAGATGTGTGTAGATGGGGCACTGTGTCTTAACACGTATTTTGCACATTGTTTAAATTCAGTTTTGGTGGTTAAATCCCAACAGGGGGAAAATGACATCACTGACAAATGACACACATATATGCCCTTTGAACTAAGGTGTTGGAGAAGACTCTTGAGAATTTCTTGGACTGCAAACAGATCAAACCAGTCCATCCTAAAATAACCAGTCCTGAATATTCACTGGATAAACTCATCGTGAAGTTGACGCTCCAATTATTGGCCCACATGATGGGAAGAATTGACTCATTGGAAAAGACCCTGATATTAAGAAAGATTGAAGGCAGGAAGAGAAGGGGAAGACAGAGGACGAGATGGTTTGATGGCATCACCAAGTCGATGGACATGAGCTTGAGTAAGCTCCAGGAGTTGGTGATGCATAGGGAAGCCTGGCATGCTGGAGCCCATGGCGTTGCAAAGAGACCAACATAACTAAAGGACTGAACTGAATTGAACAAATTGAGAACAAAGACTGATAAATCTCATTGCATCAAGTTGGTGAATAGCTGCCCATAACATCACATTATTTAAGTGACTTTAAAGTTCAGAATTATGACTACATTCAGAGTTGAATATCTTCTAGGGAAAAGCAAAAATACTGCATATCCAAAACAAAACCAAAGAAAATCAAAAGAAATACAGGAAAGAAATTTGAATGTATATTCAACAACTTATTGTTCCTCATATTGTTTATCTTACTGTGACGGAATCATATATACGTTAACAGGTAAAAGCAACACAAGAATTAAAACTAATGTTCTGAAGTAAGTCTTTCAGTGGCTAGAAATAGAGGTTCACTCATAACATAAAGAACTTTAATTAAAACTCTGCTGTCTTAAATCTTGAACTGAAACCATATGTATATACCAACTAATTATATTCATTTTTATTTTATTTTTTAAGGAAAATGTGTCCTTCCTACTCTGACCAATGTAAATCTTACAAGCAATGACAACTTGATAACAGTGACTATTCTGAGGTCTAACATGTAGCTTCTAAATACATTTCCCATCAGATGATGCATGGATTCTTAAAGAGATGGCTGATTTCAGGACTGCATAAAGAAATGCACAAAATTATCTTGGGAATCATGAAGGACCAGAAAGCTAAGGGACTTCAAAGCCCAGTGGGGACTGGACAGAAAGTTTAGCCATCCAAATGAAAAGGCCAAATATCTACCAGTTTGTTGGGCAGAATGATGTTTCTGCTTCTCAACACACTGTTTATGTTTGTCATAGCTTTCCTGCCAAGAAGCAAACGTCCTCTGATTTCAGGGCTGCAGGCAGCATTAGATGAAGAATTCTGTGACTGCTTCCACCTTTTCTCCTTCTATTTGCCATGAAGGATGGGGTGGATCCCATGATCTTAGTTTTTTAGTATTTAATTTTAAATGTACTGAATGTGTCCAAAGGTTAACAGGCAACATCTAATTTGTCACTGATAGATTCCTACAGCACTAACTTACAATTCTGAGCACTGAGAAAGGAAAATAATCATTAATATTTAAGCTATTTTTGTTTCTATTAAGCATAGGTTATGTAACTACAAATAATTCCAGGAAAACAAGCTAGATTGTCTCTACTGGAGGTGATGAGAGAGTGATGGGCAGCATCTATAACACAGATGAAGCCTCACTCACTGGCCTACAGCTCACCTCCTGCTGTGGAGGTCTGGTTCCTAATAGACCAAGGACTAGTACTGGTCCTGACCCACTGTGCTGGTATTGTGGACTCCTACTCTAAACCCAATAGTGGGACATTCTGTAAGACAAACCACCCTGCTTCCTCCCAGTTTCTGAACAAATGAATGGCATTAAAATTGTGAGAGGAGCATTTATTTCATCTTGAAGGAGAACAACCAAGTGCAACATATGTAGTCATATTTGCTTTTTGAGAATCAGGGAAATTTTCACATGGACTGGATATTAAATGTTAAGTTTATTGGGAACAAAGAGAATTTTTTTTTTCAACTTCTCATTATTTTACTCCAAATACTCATTATGTATATTTTGTGAATTGTTCATCTCGTCCCTAAAATGCTTCAGGAAAAAGGAATAAGAAGTATAAGAGAGAATGAAATGAATGTCTGTCTTGATTTAAAAACAAATCTGCATAGGTTCTATGGATTGAATTGTGCCCACCCTTGACTCCCAATGTGATGGTATTAGGAAATAGGTCCTTTGGGAGGCACCCAAGTTAACATGGGGTTTTGATAACATGAACAAGACCAGGAGCTGACTGAGGCCAACTTTTTTGCTCTCCTCTTTCACTTTCATCAGGAGGCTTTTTAGCTCGTCTTCTCTTTCTGCCATAAGGGTGGTGTCATCTGCATATCTGAGGTTATTGATATTTCTCCCGGCAGTCTTGATTCCAGCTTGTATTTCTTCCAGTCCAGTGTTTCTAATGATGTACTCTGCATGTAAGTTAAATAAGCAGGGTAACAGTATACAGCCTTGACGTACTCCTTTTCCTATTTGGAACTAGTCTGTTGTTCCATGTCCAGTTCTAACTGTTGCTTCCTGACCTGCATACAGATTTCTCAAGAGGCAGGTCAGGTGGTCTGGTATTCCCATCTTTTTCAGAATTTTCCACAGTTTCTTGTGATCCACACAGTCAAAGGCTTTGGCATAGTCAATAAAGCAGAAATAGATGTTTTTCTGGAATTCTCTTGCTTTGTCCATGATCTGTTTCCTTACACACTGTTTATATTTCTCATAGCTTTCCTGCCAAAAAGGAAACGTCCCCTGATTTCATGGCTGCAGGCACCATCCACAGTGGTTTTAGAGGCTCAGCTGAAGAAATCTATCACTGCTTCCACCTTTTCTCCTTCTATTTGCCATGAATGATGGTGCTAGATCCCATGATCATAGTTTTTTAATATTTAATTTTAAGCTGGCTGAATGTGTCCAAATGTTAATAGGCAACATCTAATTTGCACTGTGATAGATTGTTAGTGCACCAACTCACCATTCTGAGTACTGAGAAAGGAAAATAATCATCAATATTTATGCTATTTTTGTTTCTATTAAGCATAGATTATGTAACTACAAACAGTTCCAGAAAAACAAGCTAGAGTGTCCCTTCTAGGGGTGAGGAAATAGTGATGGAGAGCAGCTATAATAGAGATGAAGCCTCACTCACTAACCTGTAGCTCACCTCCTGCTGTGGAGGTCTGGTTCTAATAGAGCAAGGACTGGTACTGGTCCTGACCCACTGTGCTGGTATTGTGGACTCCTGCTCTAAATCCAATACTGGGACATTCTGTAAGACAAACCAACATGTTTCCTCCCAGTTTCTGAACAAATGAATTGCATTAAAGTTGTGAGAGTAACAGTTATTTCATCTAAGGGAGAACATCCAAGTGCAACATATGACTACATTCTTTCAATAAACTTTGAAAAAATATCTGCTTTTTGAGAATCAGGGAAATTTGCACATGGACTGGATATTAAATGTTAACGTTTTGGGGAACAAAGAGCATTTTTTAATATCCCAATATATTACCCCAAATACTCATTGTGTATTGCCAGGAGACAGCACGGGAGATCCCACGCATGACAAGGTCATGCAGAAGAGCCTGATGGGCAAGGCAGGATCAGGACTCGAGGGACTCCCCGACCCCACCCATGACAAGGTCATGCGGAAGAGCCTGACAGGGCAAGGCAGGTCAGGTCTCAAGGGGTCCTCTGCCCGAGCATCTACTCCGAAACCAAAATCTGTCTGTTTACCCTCTGCTATACTACACTATTCTGACATTAACAAGGGCTATCCCCAACCACTTTTCTCTGAAGAAAACAACTTAGAGCTTTAGTTAATAATTCTCCAGGGCATAATAGAGTGTTTCCATCCAAACCCCTCTGATGACTTTCTAGCCTGTCTGGCAGGTTTTTTTCAGGCTCCTGCAGTTACACATGTGATTGTTTATGGCCTCCCAACCGTGAGAGGCATGGGAAGCCTATAATATTCTAAAAATATAGAGCCTTACGGGGAGTTAAGAAATTAGTAGAATAGTACTGGTGGAGGGTTTCATTGTTGAGCCAATATTTGCTACTAAGTTTCCATATCCCTTACCCATTATGTTTTTGAGAATATACATAAATTAGTATAGTTGGTATGTGGAAAAATAAGCTGTAGCCTTTGATTTAACCACATCAGAAATACTTTCCATGTTATAGCCAACTTCACCCTTAACCTATGGGAATGTAACATTTTCTAGTGCTTTCTGAAAACGGCACCTGACTTTACAATAATAACCTTTGGAGAAAATAAATTTTCTGGTTGACTCATCATTATCAGAAAGGGTCATATAAATGTTAGCAGGCCTTCTGGCCAGAAGGTGATGTAAATCACCTGAGATCTCTGTATTTCTATGTACAGCTCAAGGTATATAAGCCCCCCTGGAAAATAAAGTTTGGACCTCACTCAATGATGCTTGGTCTCCCCGAGGCAATCCTTTCTTTCTCCCTATCCTTCCCTCTCTTTTCAGGCTGATCCCTTGGAGTACAGAGGCTTTCTGCGTTCATTTTTTTGCCTCGGTTTCTAAGACCTGGCCGGGAAGGTGCTCTGTGTCTTCACTCCCTCGGGAGACCAAGAGAGTGCCTGACGCCTATGTGAACAGAGTAAGTTCCTTGTCTGGAGCTTTATTGGGTTTCTGTGTAAACCAAGGAATATCGGCCTCTTTCTCTCCTCTATTTTCTTAACTGTAACATTCCTTCCTTATCTCCCTCTAGATCTTTAATTAATCTCTCAGATGCTGATGCCATGCCCCTGAGGATACCCTGGACCCTGGTCATGTGTATTTTGTGAATTGTTTATTTTGTCCCTAAAATACGTCAGGAAAAATGAATAAGAAGTAAAAGAGAGAATAAAATGAGTGCCTGTCTTGATTTAAAAACAGATCTGCATAGCTGCTATGAATTGAATTGTTTCCGCCCTTGACTCCCAATGTGATGGTATTAGGAAGTAGGGCCTTTGGGAGGTACCCATGTTGACATGGGGTTTTGATGGTGGTCCTTCATGATGGAATTAGCCTCTCCCTATTTTTCTCTCTATTGTCCCTCTTCCTCCTTCCCTTCAACCACCACATGAGAGAATATATAAGAAGAGAAAGATGGATGCAAGTCAAGAATGTCTTCACTGGGAACTCAATTGGCCATCACCTTGATGTTGACAACCTGTGGGACTAAGAGGTTAGTTTTGTAGTTATTGTTGCCAAATGACAAATATAGGGTTTATGAAACTCTTATTTATTATATTTGTTATGTTTGAAATCATTTTGTAATAAGAAGTTTATAGAAAGACCATTTTGAAATTTCTGTCTTAGAGATATGCTGAGGAGCCCAAGATAGCAGATTCAGGCAGGTCCCCAGTGAATTAGTGGTTGGAGGACAAAATGCTCCTTATTCCAACTCAACTATTGTCATCTGCAAACCATCCTTCACACCTGACAACCTTATTACCCTCC
>SJYT01019897.1:199690-281089 GCA_006410635.1 Cephalophus harveyi | reverse complement strand
ATGAGTCAACTCTTCGCATGAGGTGGCCAAAGTACTGGAGTTTCAGCTTTAGCATCATTCCTTCCAAAGAAATCCCAGGGCTGATCTCCTTCAGAATGGACTGGTTGGATCTCCTTGCAGTTCAAGGGACTCTCAAGAGTCTTCTCCAACACCACAGTTCAAAAGCATCAATTCTTTGGTGCTCAGCCTTCTTCACAGTCCAACTCTCACATCCATACATGACCACAGGAAAAACCATAGCCTTGACTAAACGGACCTTAGTCGGCAAAGTAATGTCTCTGCTTTTGAAAATGCTATCTAGGTTGGACATAACCTTTCTTCCAAGGAGTAAGTGTCTTCTAATTTCATGGCTGCAGTCACCATCAGCAGTGGTTTTGGAGCCTAAAAAAATAAAGTCTGGCACTGTTTCCACTGTTTCCCCATCTATTTCCCATGAAGTGATGGGACCAGATGCCATGATCTTCGTTTTCTGAATGTTGAGCTTTAAGCCATCTTTTTCGCTCTCCTCTTTCACTTTCATCAAGAGGCTTTTTAGCTCCTCTGCACTTTTTGCCATAAGGGTGGTGTCATCTGCATATCTGAGGTTATTGATATTTCTCCCGGCAATCTTGATTCCAGCTCGTGTTTCTTCCAGTCCAGCCTTTCTCATGATGTACTCTGCATATAAGTTAAATAAACAGGGTGACAATATGCAGCCTTGACGGACTCCTTTTCCTATTTGGAACCAGTCTGTTGTTCCATGTCCAGTTCGAACTGTTGCTTCCTGACCTGCATACAGATTTCTCAAGAGGCAGGCTAGGTGGTCTGGTATTCCCATCTCTTTGGAAAACTTAAGTAAACTTGGTGTTATATATATATATATGGGTTTTCCTGGTAGCTCAGATGGTAAAGCGTCTGCCTACAATGCAGGAGACGTGGGTTCGATCCCTGGGTCGGGAAGATCCCCTGGAGAAGGAAATGGCAACCCACTCCAGTATTCATGCCTGGAAAATCCCATGGACCAAGGAGCCTGGTGGGCTACAGTGCATGGGGTTGCAGAGTCAGATACGACTGAGCCACTTCACTTCATGTATATATATGTATGTTGGGCTTCCCTAGTGGCTCAGTGGTAAAGAATCTGCCTGCATTGCAGGAGACCTAGGTTCGAACCCTGGGTTGAGAATATCCCCTGGATGAGGGCATGGCAACCCATTCTGGTATTCTTGCCTAGAGAATTCCATGGACAGAGGAGCCTGGTGGGCTACAGTTCATAGGGTCACACAGAGTCGACAGAGTCGGACACGACTGAGTGACTGAGAAACAACCACAAATATATATGCTGCTGCTGTTGCTGCTTAGTCGCCTCAGTCGTGTCCGACTCTGTGAGATCCTGTGGACTGCAGCCTGCCAGGTTCCTCTGTCCATGGGATTCTCTAGGCAAGAGTACTGGAGTTAGTTGCCATCCCCTCATTCAGGGGATCTTCTGGACCCAATATGGGGCTTCTGGGTGGCTCAGCAGCTAAAAGAATCTGCCTGCAATGCAGGAGATGCAGGAATCATGGGTTCGATTCCTGGATCTGGAAGATACCCTGGCAGGCTACAGTCCATAGGGTCACAAAGAGTTGTACACGACTGAAATGGCTGAGGACACATGCATACACACACTCACACACACACACGCTCACACACAGTCACACACACACACATATATATAGGTATACAGAATTTTTATATAGAGAATGATTTAGAAAAGATTTTACATAGAGAAACAACCTAAACCTATTTCTGTTTTAGTAAAATCATGTTCCATAATGTATGGAAAGGACTGTGAAACAGCAACACTGAAACAGCCTTTTTGATAACACTTGAAATTTTGATAATACTTGAAAAATAGTAGAATCTTGAGAAATAGCAATGTGCTTAGGCTTCAGTTGTGTCCAACTCTTTGCATCCCCATGGACTGTAGCCTGCCAGGCTCCTTTGTCCATGGGGGACACACACATGGGGGATCCTCCATGCAGGGATACTGGAATGGGTTGCCATGCCCTCCAGATACTTAGTAGATGGTATCAGCATGCAATTGTAGCAGATACACAATGCACAGTGTGTGGCGAGTAGATGATTCGAAAAGTTAGGAAACATTTTTTATGTTTAAGTTTTTCTTGTCTTTCCATAAAATGCAAATTTTTATTTCACAATTCAAAGTTTGAAAAAATAGAGAAATATTTTTCCTTGTGATGAGAATTCAAGATTTACTCTCTTAACAATGTTTACACATAACATGCAGGAATGGTCATTACATTTATCTTGTTGTACATTATATTCCTAGTACTTATTTATCTTATAACTGGAAGTTTCTGATTTCCCTCCATCCTCATTCAGTTTCTTATAGTTTCCTGAGCAACCTTGGCAAACTTGTTCATTGCTGAACTTGAAATAGCCTCTACTGATGAGAAAAGACTCTTACCAGGTTAATTATGAATCACCTTTCGGGATTTGGTTTACGTGTGTCTCCTCCCTTCCCTTACCTTCACCACTTTATGAAAATTTCCATATTTCCTTCTGTCCTGTTTGCGTGTTTTTTTTTTTTTTGTGTGTGTGTGTGTGTGTGCTTTTCTAATATTTTATGCTTTGTATGTTTTTTTCAAGCATTTCACAGTATGTTGCAATTTTTCATGTGTTTCTTCCATTAGGCAGTTAGATTTAAATGATTTAATCAAGCCATTAATCTCTCAGAACAAACTTCAGCTTTAGCATTCAGCAACTTAAATTGTGAATTTAAGATGATAGTACAGTACACTGTTTGTGATTTCCTGGCCAAAGAGATATAAACAATGAATGCACATTTTAAAATAATACATTGAATAATGTCTATTTTGATTCACATTAAGAAATACTAAATATAAAAATAGATTTGATTTGAATTAAAGTCATATTAATAATGTATCATGATTTCTCTATTGTGGGAAATAGAGCTTTAAATAATATAAAATTAGTATTTATGAGGTGCTAGAACTGCTAAGAAGTAGCATAGTTGACTTGACAGAGGCAAATGAGGCAGATTAGGAGAGTGAATATGGCCTGTCTAAGATAGAGTAAGAGGATTCAGCTGTTTGTCACAGAGCAATCACAAGACAAGCCAGTGGAGTACTGTCCCCAGGCTAGTACTTAATAAAAAATGCATGAATGAATTGATCAAATCTGTGTTCTGTGTGCATCTGTGTAGGCAGACACTATAAAACATCAACATTAATGAGAAGCCTAAAAAGTTACATTCTCACAAAGCATAGACAAAATACAAATTTTAATTTTAGCACTGAGTAGAAAAAACTTTCTATCCCCATTCAAAAGGCATTGTGAAACTTTAAACATGAAGCTTCTCAATTATAAATAAATGTATGCTAAGGAAACACAAATATTTATTCAGATATGGTTCAGTTCAGTTCAGTTCAGTCACTCAGTCGTGTCCGACTCTTTGCGACCCCATGAATCGCAGCAAATACCAATCAGCTCCACCAAAACCCTGCCTTGCTTTCTCTGGGAGAAATAAAGCTGTTTACTACCCAAACCAAGGTTACTCCTACCAAGTCAATTTGTTTGTTGTTCAGTCCCTAAGTCATGTCCAACTCTGAGACCCAATCTACTGTAGCACACCAGGCTTCCCTGTCCTCCACTAAGTTTGCTCAAACTCATGTCAATTGAGTCAGTTCCCTGGTGGCTCAGAGGTTAAAGTGTCTGCCTCCAATGCCGAAGATCCCTGGAGAAGGAAATGGTAACCCACTCAAGTGTTCTTGCCTGGAGAATCCCATGAGTGGAGAAGCCTGGTAGGCTACAGTCCATGGGGTCACAAAGACTCGGACACGACTGAGCGACTTCACTTTCACAAGGCCATCCAACAATCTCATCCTCTGTCACCTCCTTCTCCTCTTGCCTTCAATCTTTTCCAGGATCAGGGTCTTTTCCAATGAGTCGATTCTTTACATCAGGTCAAAGTTCTGGAGGTTTGGCTTCAGCACCAATATTCTTAATTATCAATAAAAATTAGCTAGGTAAATATTGTAAAATGTTGGAGAGAGAAGTGATCTTGGGATGAAGTGAATCTCTCTCCTAATTGTAGAGATTCAAGTGCTGATTTCCATGAAGAAGAAAAACTGTTTCCAAGGAAACAAAGCAAGTTAGTAAAAAAGATAAGATGAAATAAAATATTCATCAAGCCCCACCTTGTATACAAAGCTGTGCTCATATTGGGCCAAGATCCAAAGATATTATCAAGAATGCCCTTATCTTTCATAGCTTAAAGACAAATAAAATATCTCAAGTTGACTTATAAATAATTATTATACCATGTTGATATCCTGGCCCAGAAGCTGTTAAAATATAGTGCAGGCAAAAGAATTATCGAGAATAATTGAATTTAAAGATCATTTATTTCAGCATTAGTCATTTCAATAGCTACTTTTTAAAGTTCCATTTACTGTAGAGGTATTATTCATTTATGTACTACAAATATTTACTGATTATCACATACCATGCACTATATTAAATTTTGGTTTTACATATTTTAATTTCTTTTTCAGATTTTACTGCTTTACAGTGGCTTTCAGTTCACAGGTTTATAAGTTTTGAAGTGAACATGAAAAAGAAAAAAAAAAAAAGCAAACAAGCAAACCTGACAAATACTCCTTAGAGTTTTCAGTCTAGTGGTAGAAACAGTAAACACGATAAATCAGCAATTAAACTTATATTAGAAGTTGATAATTGCTACGGTAAAACCAGAGCAGGATAATGGTTCTTAAGAATTGTAAGAGAAGGAGGAAACTTCTAATGGGAAGAAGATGAGTAGGGCAGGCCTCTCCTAAAAAGTGACTTTGTAGCACACTGAGAAGGAGCTGAGGAAGTCAGCAAATTAACAGAGAGGTTTTTCCAAAGCAGAGAATTCTAGTGTTCAAGTATTCCCAGTGTTACCATTCCATCAGGATATTTCTATATAATTGGCTGGCATGTAACTGAGGTCTTAGAGTTACAGAAGTTTGGCCAAGGCAATGATTTTTGTGTTATTGTAAAATACTTGACCTTCACGTGTCACCAGTGGGAACCTTTAATTGATTAGTTTTAATTGACTTCTAAGAAAAAAATATTATTTCAAGCAGCAAAGTAAAAGTCATGAAAAAGTCAATAAGAGGCACAGAACCATCTCTGAGGCATATTATTAGAAAGGTTTGTTTATACTGTCTCTGCTCTCATCACATCTTTAACTTCCCTGATGACCCAGAATAAATACCTGAGACAGCCATTCAATCTGTGTTAGTTTCATACTAGCAGTTGCCTTCAATCTTTCACCAAAAGGGTACAGAAGCCATCTAGTTTTGGAGATCTACGCTTCTTTAATTTGGGTGTCACAGAGATCACTGTAAGGGGAGCTACCAAAAGTGATACCTGGATCTAAGGATCTCAAACCTAGAACTTACAAAGAAACTTAAAGAATATTTCTTGGGAACATGAAGTTCTAGTTTCACATTCCCAGGCTGGGGTTTTTCTGAAAGGGATTCAGTCTTAATTCATAACAGTCATAAACTTCACGTAGAGGTGCCTGCTCTGATGCTTCTGACAATCTCCAGAAGCCTATAATGATGTTCCATGGACACATGCTATTTCAGTGTTTTATATTTTGCCTTAAAGAATATGGTGGAGACACATTCATCAGTAGCATGAAGGTTATCAAGTCTTTTATTTGAGACTGTCCTCATGAAGGATGAAGGACTATGTGTTCTAGGGTTTAGTACTAATGTATTAAACCTATGTCAGTATATCTATAATAAGACTATTGTAATTCGATATACTCAAATATATTTCCTTGGCTTTCTTTTGGTAAGTGCAAACTTGTAATGAACTAAATATTCTACACATTTTCAAAGCAAAGAACCTAGGTAAAGTTACCATATTGAATTATCAAGGACAATAAAATGTAAATTTTACTATAATATTTATATAACTTATGGGGTACCTATATCAATATATTTAAATTATCATGTTAACACATATCTTGAAGTTTTTTAGATCCATAATAATTTTCATACTATCAAAGTAAACTGCCAAGGTTTTATTGGCATATCATATTTTTAGAAACTACACAAACAAAAGCCAAAACCTGAGTAACACTTTTTGATATAGTCCTTTCATGACTCATTTCCTTTTCACGTTGTAAAACTAAGATCAGGGCATCTCCTCGCATTATACAAATAGCTGTGAAAAGAAGAGAGGCGAAAAGCAAAGGAGACAAGGAAAGATATAAGCACCTGAATGCAGAGAAAGCCTTCTTCAGCGATCAATGCAAAGAAATAGAGGAAAACAACAGAATGGGAAAGACTAGAGATCTCTTCAAGAAAATTAGAGATACCAAGGGAACATTTCATGCAAGGGTGGGCTCAATAAAGGTCCAGACAGAAATGGTCTGGACCTAACAGAAGCAGAAGATATTAAGAAGAGGTGGCAAGAATACATGGAAGAACTGTACAAAAAAGATCTTCACGACCCAGATAATCATGATGTGATCACTAATCTAGAGCCAGACATCTTGGAATGTGAAGTCAAGTTGGCCTTAGAAAGCATCACTACGAACAAAGCTAGTGGAGGTGATGGAATCCCAGTTGAGCTGTTTCAAATCCTGAAAGATGATGCTGTGAAAGTGCTGCACTCAATCTGCCAGCAAATTTGGAAAACTCAGCAGTGGCCACAGGACTGGAAAAGGTCAGTTTTCATTCCAATTCCAAAGAAAGGCAATGCAAAAGAATGCTCCAATTACCGCACAATTGCACTCATCTCACATGCTAGTAAAGTAATGCTCAAAATCCTCCAAGCCAGGCTTCAGCAATACGTGAACCGTGAACTCCCTGATGTTCAAGCTGGCTTTAGAAAAGGCAGAGGAACCAGAGATCAAATTGCCAACATCCGCTGGATCATGGAAAAAGCAAGAGAGTTCCAGAAAAACATCTACTTCTGCTTTATCGACTATGCCAAAGCCTTTGACTGTGTGGATCACAATAAACTGTGGAAAATTCTGAAAGAGATGGGAATACCAGACCACCTAACCTGCCTCTTGAGAAATCTGTATGCAGGTCAGGAAGCAACAGTTAGGACTGGACATGGAACAACAGACTGGTTCCAAATAGGAAAAGGAGTTGTGGTGTTGGAGAAGACTCTTGAGAGTCCCTTGGACTGCAAGGAGATCCAACCAGTCCATTCTGAAGGAGATCAACCCTGGGATTTCTTTGGAAGGAATGATGCTAAAGCTGAAACTCCAGTACTTTGGCCACCTCATGAGAAGAGTTGACTCATTGGAAAAGACTCTGATGCTGGGAGTGATTGGGGGCGGGAGAAGAAGGGGACGACCGAGGATGAGATGGCTGGATGGCATCACTGACTCGATGGATGTGAGTCTGAGTGATCTCCGAGAGATGGTGATGAACAGGGAGGCCTGGCGTGCTGCAATTTATGGGGTCGCAAAGAGTCGGACACGACTGAGCGACTGAACTGAACTGAACTGAAGTGACAGATTTCCTCTTCTTGGACTCCAAAATCACTGCAGATGGTGACTGCAGCCCTGAAATCAGAAGACGATTGCTTCTTGGCAGGAAAAGTGATTACAAATCTAGACAGTGTGTTGAAAAGCAGAGACATTACTCTGCCAACAAAGATCTGTATTAGTCAAGGCTGTGGTCTTCCCAGTGGTCATGAATGGTGGTGAGAGCTGGACCATAAAGAAGGCAGAATGCCAAAGAATTGATGCCTTCAAACCGTGGTGCTGAAGAAGTCTCTTGAAAGTCCCCGGGACAGCAAGGAGTTCAAACCAGTCAATCTTCAGGGAGATCAACCCTGAATATTCACTGGAAAGACTGATGCTGAAGTTGAAACTCCAATATTTTGATCATCTGATGCAAACAGATGACTCATTGGAAAACTCCCTGATGCTGGAAAAGATTGAGGGCAAAAGGAGACGAGGGATCAGAGGATGAGATGACTGGATAGCATCACTGATACAATGAACATGAACTTGGGCAAACTCCCAGGAGATGATGAGGAAGGAAGCCTGGTGTGCTGCAGTCTGTGGGGTAGTAAAGAGCTGGACACAACTGAAAGACTGAACTTTTGAAGCAACAATTCAAAAGTTTGCCAAAGTAATTTGAAAGAAACTAGCCACATTAGATTTTAATAGATGGGGGGGGGATGTGATAAGTGGTCAATTAAGTTTGAGATATCATGAGATAAACTAATTCAACATTTTCCTCCTTCCTCTGGTTCGCACTGCCTTTGACTCAAGAGTAGATCTGAAGTTTGAAAAACTGTTATACTTGCAGTTCTTGAAATGTTACTGTGATTCAGATGCTAAAGACCCTCTTTGGGAATTGATGGTATTGTGGAATCAGTGCTAACTTAAAACTAATGCAGCCCACATGACTTATAAAGTGCATGCTGGAGAAAATTACTTAGGTTTTCTAATTCTTAGTTTTATCATCTGATGACTATAGAAGATGGCTTCATGCTCTGTAACCTTTGACTTTATACAATATTAATAGCAATAATAATAATATGTTTAAACAAAATATATAATACAGAAGCAAAAATAAAATATTAATTCCAGATAAGTAAGTAAATTGATCATGATGTTAGCAACTAAACCCATGTTGTCTAAAACATTCCTTTTCATTCAATATTTCATTTTTGAAACATTTTCCCCTTGATGTGAGTTGTCTTTTCTAAAGTGACTAGATAACTCAAAGCAAAGGGAACAATCAAAGTAGCTTTGCTGCAGGCTATTTGCAGTTGATGTCACTTGAATTTAAACCACAAAGACATTGCAAATAAAAAACATTTTCATCTCCTAATGTATAACCCAGGAGATAAGAAAGCATGGCATCCCAGGAGAAACACCTTTCAGCTATGTCAACTTGGCAAGTTGCATCTGCTTTTCAAGAGAACAAAGAAAAGAGTTTGGATATGGCAGTCTAAAAACCCTGCTTCCTTAAACTTTGTACCTTCAACATTGCATTAATGAAATAACTTTGCTCTTCAAAAGGCTATTAAAGGCTGTTAGCTCTCCCACAATTGTGTTGGCAAGGTGAAAACCAACTTGAGAATGTTTTGTGTTCTCATTTATTCAAAACTAGCTCCTGTTCTGAACAACAAAAAATAATCACCAAGATAAGCAAGTTCACAGCAAAGTAAGTCAACTAAAAACAACTGCTAATGCTTCAAGCAAAATCCCATGTATTTATCACATCACACTTCCCATTGTCATTGGTATACAACCTTGTATAAAAAGGTGTATGCAAAAGTACCATTTTTTTAAAAAAAACATTTACTTTGAAGTTTCTTCAAATAAATTTTGTGGTAATTATTCCACTCTTAGGTAGCTTAGAGCGAATATTTAAATATTCTATTACTTTCATTAAAAATGAATAATGAAATGTGACTTTGAAAAGCAAACAGAAAAAATATAAATAAGATAAAATGTGGGACTTATCTTAAGAAATTAATATTCTGATAGTAATGGGTACATGCAAGCACAAGTAAACAGAGTTGATGGAGGGATCCGTTTCTGGAGAAGATAGCTAAAGTTTTACACAGAATATGTTATTTTTTGACAGAACATAAAAAATAAATTGTATCTATTATTTTATTTTTTTTTGCTTGGAAGACAAGAATTAGTTGGATGTTTTATGTAAAGGGAATAGAACCTACAAACTGTAAGGGCTAAGATAAAAATTAGTGTATCTTTAAGGTGGAAATAATGGGTAATTTAGAGCTGAAAAAGAGATAAAGTACCCTGAGTATGGAACCATTTGTGGTACACAACCACTTTGTTAACAGTGACTGCCAACTCTTGGGGTAATGGAGATGTATACGTGTACCAGTCTGGGAAAATGTGAGTTATCATAGTAGAAGGCCAGGTCTCCAAATCCTCTTCAGATGGAATCAACGGGTCATGTTGATATCTATGAGTGGATCCCAGGCACCACAAATAAAACCTATCTTCAGAAGAAAGAGTAGTGTTTCCATTTGTTGCTTAGGAAGAGATAATAAGAAGGCCGAGAAGACAATTTTAGGTCATATTTAGGAGTAGAGAAAGCACTAAAAGCCTTAGAGCGCTGATAAATCAGTGAGGTTATTAATGTATCCAAAGCCTAACTTCAAGAAGACAAGTCTCTTGCTTAAAAGGAGGAGATAATCAGTGAAGAGTATCCACTACTGTGCAGAATAAAGAGCATGGCCAGGTAAGTAAGCATGTGATGGGAGCACAGTGAGGGCAAGAGTAAGCTAAACTGATAAGGCGGTGCTGTATATGATTGCTTTAGTATATAGCACAGGAGACTCAGGAAGAGCCTTGAACTTCCCATTTACTGCCTAAAGAGAATTTAAGGCAGGATGCCTATCCCAAGAAAAACCTATCATGATAGATAACCCTAGGAAAGTATTAGTTATGACAGGGAGGAGGCTAGCAAAATCCATTTGATCAAAATCCTCTATGTTTCCCATTACCTTTGGATGGCCCAGCAAACATTTGTTTAAATATTAACTATTTTTTATTTTCCTGTGAATTACCCTTTTTACTTTCAAAGTCTACCTTGCCTGGCTGTCTTTGGAATTCTTCATACTTATGTGAACTCCCTGTACACACAGAATGAATTTAATAATCTCCTGGTAAATCTGCCTGATGTCACTTAAGTTGCCAGACAAAAGATACACTGCCCCTCTTGGAAAGAAGGCAACCTAAAAATCATCATACTGCAGGATTCCAACCAAACAACATTGTGGAAAAGGAAAAATTGTGGAGACAAGAGAAAGATCAAGGGTTGCTAGAGGAAAAAGAGACAGGTGGATAGGTGGAGGACAGAGAATTTTTCAGTTCAGTTGCTCAGTCTTACCTGACTCTGCAACCCCATGGACTGCAGCACGCCAGGCCTCCCTGTCCATCACCAACTCCTGGAGTTTACCCAGACTCCTGCCCATTGAGTCAGTGATACCATCCAACCATCTCATCCTCTGTCATCCCCTTCTCCTCCTGCCCTCCATCTTTCCCAGCATCAGGGTCTTTTCAAATGAATCAGCTCTTTGCATCAAAGGTGGCCAAAGTATTGGAGTTTCAGCTTCAACATCAGTCCTTTCAATGAACACGCAGGACTGATCTCCTTTAGGATGGACTGGTTGAATTTCCTTGCAGTCCAAGGGACTCTCAAGAGTCTTCTCCTATACCACAGTTCAAAAGCATCAATTCTTTGGCGGTCAGCTTTCCTTATAGTCCAACTCTCACATCCATACATGGCTACTGGAAAAAAAAAAATACTCTTGATTAGATGGAGCTTCGTTGGCAAAGTAATGTCTCTGCTTTTTAATGTGCTATCTAGGCTGGACATAACTTTCCTTCTAAGGAGTAAGAGTCTTCTAATTTCATGACTGCAATCACCATCTGCAGTGATTTTGGAGCCCCCAAAATAAAGTCAGCCACTGTTTCTAATGTTTCCCCATCTATTTGCCATGAAGTGATGGGACTGGATGCCATAATCATATTTTTTTTAATGTTGAGCTTTAAGTCAATTTTTTCACTCTCCTCTTTTACTTTCATCAAGAGGCTTTTTAGTTCCTCTTCACTTTCTGCCATAAGGGTGGTGTCATCTGCATATGTGAGATTATTTGTATTTCTCCCGGCAATCTTGATTCCAGCTTGTACTTCATCCAGCCCAGTGTTTCTCATGATATACTCTTCATAAGGCAATAAAAATACTCTATATGATATTATCGTGATTAATATATGTCATTATATATTTGTTTAAACCCCTAGGAAAATCCCATGGATGGAAGAGCCTGGTAGGCTGCAGTCCATGGGGTCGCTAAGAGTCGGACACGACTGAGCGACTTCACTTTCACTTTTCACTTTCATGCATTGGAGAAGGAAATGGCAACCCACTCCAGTGTTCTTGCCTGGAGAATCCCAGGGACGGGGGAGCCTGGTGGGCTGCCGTCTATGAGGTTGCACAGAGTTGGACATGACTGAAGTGACTTAGCAGCAGCAGCGGCAGCAAACCCATTTAATGTGCAATACCAAGAGTGAACCCTAAGGTAAACTATTGACTTTTGGTGATTATATGTCAGTGTAGGTTCATTCATACATTGTAACAAACATCCTATTCTGGTGAGTGATTTTGATAATGAGAGAGGCTACGCATGTGTGGGAGCTGGTGATGTATGAGAAATCTCCATGTTTCCCTCTCCAATTTACTGTAAGAGTTAAACCAGTCTAAAATATCAAGTCTTCAAAAATGGTAATTTGAAGGAAACTTAACAGAAAAAAATAGAGGGAAAATGTCAATTTTGAAAAGGCTTACCAAGTGTTAAGAGAAAAAGATAGGAGAAAAGAATGCGTGTATATATGTGTGTGTATATATATATATATATATATATATGTCAGTTTCTGAAAAAAATGCATAGAAAGCTTTAAATATTTGAACAAGATTTCACAGAATATTGTTCTCTGCTAAGTCACTTCAGTCGTGTCCGACTCTGTGTGACCCCATAGACAGCAGCCCACCAAGCACCCCCGTCCCTGGGATTCTTCTCCAGGCAAGAACACTGGAGTGGATTGCCATTTCCTTCTCCAATGAATGAAAGTGAAAAGTGAAAGTGAAGTCGCTCAGTTGTGTCCGACTCTTTGTGACCCCATGGACCACAGCCTACCAGGCTCCTCTGTCCATGGGATTTTCCAGGCAAGAGTACTGGAGTTGGGTGCCATTGCCTTCTCCAGAATATTTTTATCAAGTTTTAAAAATGCTATTTTGTTTTGTTGGAAAAAAGGAAAATTTCAGTATTATATTTATAAAATGAGCCTAATGTTGGCATCTCAAGTCAACAAAAATTGGGTCAAAAATGTATCATACTTAACAGTTTAACAAAAATCCCAAAAAGAAGTGTTAAATAAAATTCAATATTAACAAATAAATCTATTTTGTGCATGACCCAGAATAGAATAATTCCTATGGCTCATTACTTTCATTCTAGTAATAACAAAATGACTCAATGTTAGGTAAACATAATACATTGTGTGAGTGTAATTAAGACAACTCAAATTCTGTCTCTTATACACATCTCTTAAATCAATGTAAAATGAGTAAATATTTAAGCAGAAATTTTGCAGGGAAAAAAGTACTGATAGCTTTTAAACACACACGGCATTCAAACTTCCTTAAAAAGAAAAAAAATCTGAAGAATTAAATATTTGACCATTTGATCAACAATGATGCAAAATTTTTATAACAGGTTTCTTGGGAATTCAATATCACTTACTATTAGGAATGCAATTTTTTTAACAGACCTTAGACAGAACAATCTAGTACTAAGAAACAAAATTGCAGTATAAAAATTCTCTGACCAATAATTCTATTCCTAAAAATTCATGTATATGAGACACTGATACAATTAAGTATGTTAAAGGATTTAATGCACTAGCATAGAAAAGTCCACAGTAAAATATTGTATGCACCTTAAATGTCTATCAGTTCAGGACTGCCTAAATAAAATTGTGGCACATCTGCAAAATGGAGTATCATTTAGTTAAAAACTGAACAACATTTTTACCTGGAAATATCTTCAATATGTATTAATGTGAGTAAAGAAAAGTGCAGAAATATATAGGATATGGTACTAGGTTTGTAAGGGGCCTTCCTTGGTGATTCAGTGGTATAGAATCTGCCTACCAATGCAGGAGACATAGGTTCAATCCCTGGGATGAGAAGATCCCCTGCAGAAGGAAGTGGCAACCCAATCTAGTATTCTTGCCTGGGAAATCCCATGAACTGAGGACCCTGGTGGGCTACAGTCCATAGGATTGCGAAAAGTTGGACAGGACTTAGTAACTGAGCATGCACATACTTGTAACAGAAGCAAAATATTTACAAAGTCATTTTCTTCTATACACATAAAATAATTGGAAACAAAAACAAGAAACTAATAATAGAATAATTGTGGAAGGTAATAACTAGACTGAGTGGACCCAAGGAGAATTTTCACTCAATAAGCAAATATATATATCACGTCTTTTGTATTTGTGTGTGTGTGTGTTTGTATACACACATGCATACATATTTCATGGACTGTAGCCCACTAGATTCTTCTGTCCATGTATTTCCCAGGCAAGAATACTAGAGTGGGTTGCCATTTTATTTTCCAGGGGATCTTCCGGACCCTGGAATCAAACCTGCCTGTCCCATTGGAGAAGGCAATGGGAACCCACTCCACTATTCTGGCTGGGAGAATCCCAGGGACAGAGGAGCCTGGTAGGCTGCAGTCCATGTGGTCACTGAGAGTCGGGCACAACTGAACGACTTCATTTTCACTTTTCACTTTCATGCATTGGAGAAGGAAAAGGCAACTCACTCCAGTGTTCTTGCCTGGAGAATCCCAGGGACAGAGGAGCCTAGTGGGCTGCCGTCTATGGGGTCACACAGAGTCGGACACGACTGAAGTGACTTAGCAGCAGCAGCTCCCATTGCAGGCAGATTCTTTACCATTGAGCCACCAAGGAAGCCCATATAAATTTATATATATATATATGTTTTCACTACTAAAAAAACTGGATAATATTAAATCAGGGGAAATTTAGTCCAGTGAGTATAGTTTTTAAAAATTCAGATGTAATTAATATAACTTAAATATTATTTACTGATTATGAGACAAAGTAAATGCCTAAAACACTATTGTTCTCACAATATTTTGTTTAGCCAATAGAGGGAAATAAAAAAGCACAGCATCTTAAAAAAAATTGTTGTGTGATAGTGTTTAATTAACTCTTTGCTACATAAACTTCATCACTTTAATTTCATCTGTAAAGTCATTTGAATTTAATGAAGAGGAGGGGAGAATGTAGCTATTCACATTCATAGTATTCTTGCATGCCCTCTTTGTTAATATATGAAGGTTAATACACGAAGCTATCCAGTGAAAAGCACTAGGGGTTATTGGAAACTCACTATTTGACTCACCATAAATAATCAACAAGTAACCAAATCTTGATCATAGTAAAAATATCCCCAATAGTATGTGTGTGTGAGGACATATTAAATTTTTAAAATATTAAGTAGATTTAAAGACTTTTCCCTGTTCTGTCAAGGTTGTTGCTTCATTAATTTCATATTTCATCATGTATATTTCATTGCATACTTTGCCATAAGCATCTCTCTCCCATGATGCTTGAGAGCTTCTACTGAGATAGGACTATGATTTTTCATCTTTGTGGACTCAACAAGCAAGTGGCAGAGTGAGTGGGAACAATAGTTTGTTGAATAAGTACATCAATATAAGATTTATCTCATAAATATACAGATGAATGCACTGTGAATATTAAGATAGACATATTAGAAATTCTGATTTTCACTCTGCTCATTTTTTTTTCTTTCCTTTTAGGATTCAGACTAATTCTTACATTTCTAATAATTTCATAGAAATTGCCAAAATGTTCATCTTGTATCTATTTTCCAACAGCAGGAGGCCTTGAAGCTATGTATTTTCAATTACTCTATAATTACAAACATTTCATGATTTAGTTCAAATTAAGAAACATGTTTCTTTCATGGATACAAAAAGTCTTATTATTGCCAAGGTACAACCACTTCTGACAATTCAGACTCTTTACATCAAGAATGTCTTTTTCATTTTCAGTCAAAGATGTTAAAAGGGGCAAAGCATTAATTCAAATACCTTCCTTCCTTTCCTCTACAATTATAATTTATTGAGATGGAAGTTAAAACAAAGTATAGAATGATTCCTAACAGAGCTATAAAGAACTCAGAAGTGGAGAAACATAAGCTTTGTGTTTTAGAGCAAATAAAAAACTTCATTTACTCTCCATTTAGCTCTTAGGAATATAGATAAATATATATAAAAATAAAAAACAGTTTACCAATGGCCTCTGCCAACTTGTGAATCTGATCACTCTCAGAGACAAATCTCATTCAGATAACCAGGCTTACACTAACTACATCTACCTTATAAACCATTTCCAATTTTATCTTTCTCTCAATATAGTACTATAGCACTTCAAGTATACTAAAGTTAACTTTAGTTAACTATATTAATGCTATATTAATACTTCACTTGAACGTATATGCAATTATAAAATAATCAAGAAATGCATTTCAACCCAAGCTTTAGCATATCATATAAAATCCCAGAGTTTCTATCAAAACATTTGACAGCTTCAACAATAAAAATATTTCAATTTTAAAAAATTCAGATATTTTTGACACAGTCCTTACTGTTCTTTAATCTTTTAAAAATATAAATCTTTTAAAAAGCATGAAAATAATCATCAGTTTTGTTCAGTCTCTCAGTCGTGCCCAACCCTTTGCGACCCTAAACTGCAGCACACTGGGCCTCCCTGTCCACCACTAACTTCCTGAGTTTACCCAAACTCATGTTCATGGAGTCAGTGACGCCATCCAGCCATCTCATCCTCTGTCGTCCCCTTCTCCTCCTGCCCCCAATCCCTCCCAGCATCAGGGTCTTTTCCAATGAGTCAGCTCTTCCCATGAAGTGGCCAAAGTATTGGAGTTTCAGCTTTAGCATCAGTCCTTCCAATGAACACCCAGGACTGATCTTTAGAATGGACTGGTTGGATCTCTTTGCATTCCGAGGGACTCTCAAGAGTCTTTTCCAACACCAGAGTTCAAAAGCATCAATTCTTTGGCACTCAGGTTTCTTTATAGCCCAACTCTCACATCCATACATGATCACTGGAAAAACCATAGCCTTGACTAGATGGACCTTTGTTGACAAAGTAATGTCTCTGCTTTTTAAAATGCTATCTGGGTTGATCATAACTTTCCTTTCAAGGAGTAACTGTCTTTTAATTTCATGGCTGCAATCACCATCTGCAGTGAATTTGGAGCCCCCCAAAATAAAGTCTGACATGGTTTCCACTGTGTCCCCATCTATTTCACATGAAGTGATGGAACCAGATGCCATGATCTTAGTTTTCTGAATGTCGAGCTTTAAGCCAACTTTTTCACTTTCCTCTTTCACTTTCATCAAGAGGCTTTTTAGTTCCTCTTCACTTTCTGCCATAAGGGTGGTGTCATATGCATATCTGAGGTTATTGATAGCTCTCCTGGCAATCTTGATCCCAGCTTGTGCTTCTTCCAGCCCAACATTTCTCATGATGTACTCTGCATATAAGTTAAATAGGCAGGGTGACAATATACAACCCTGACATACTCCTTTTTCTGTTTGGAACCAGTCTGTTGTTCCATGTCCAATTCTAACTGTTGCTTCCTGACCTGCATACAGATTTCTCAAGAGACAGGTCAGGTGTTCTGGTATTCCCATCTCTTTCGGTATCTTCCACGGCTTATTGTGATCCACACAGTCCAAGGCTTTGACATAGTCAATAAAGCAGAAATAGATGTTTTTCTGGAACTCTCTTGCTTTTTCCATGATCCAGCAGATGTTGGCAATTTGATCTCTTGTTCCTCTGCCTTTTTTAAATCCAGTTTGAACATCTGGAAGTACACGATTCATGTATTACTGAAGCCTGGCCTGGAGAATTTTGAGCATTACTTTACTAGCATGTGAGATGAGTGCAATCGTGCGGTAGTTTGAACATTCTTTGGCATTGCCTTTCTTTGGGATTGGAATGAAAACTGACCTTTTTCAGTCCTGTGGCCACTGCTGAGTTTTCCAAATTTGCTGGCATATTAAGTGCAGCACTTTCACAGCAACATCTTTCAAGATTTGAAAAAGATCAACTGGAATTCCATCACCTCCACTAGCTTTGTTCATAGTGATGCTTTCTAAGGTCCACTTGACTCACATTCCAGGATGTCTGGCTCTAGGTGAGTGATCACACCATTGTGATTATCTGGGTCATGAAGATCTTTTTTGTACAGTTCTTCTCTGTATTCTTGCCATCTCTTCTTAATAACTTCTGCTTCTGTTAGATCCATACCGTTTCTGTCCTTTATTGAGCTCATCTTTGCATGAAATGTTCCCTTGATATCCCTAATTTTCTTAAAGAGATCTGTAGTCTTTCCCATTCTGTTGTTTTTTATTTCTTTGCACTGATCTCCAAGGAAGGTTTTTTTTATCTCTCCTTGCTATTCTTTGGAACTCTGCATTCAGTTTCTGATATCCTTCCTTTTCACTTCTCTTCTTTTCACAGGTGTTTGTAAGGCCTCCTCAGACAGCTATTTTGCTTTTTTGCATTTCTTTTCCATGAGGATGATCTTGATTCGTGTCTCCTGTACAATGTCACAAACCTCTGTCCATAGTTCATCAGGCACTCTATCTATCAGATCTAGGCCCTTAAATCTATTTCTCACTTTCACTGAATAATCATAAGAGATTTGATTTAGATTATACCTGAATGGTCTAGTGGTTTTCCCTACTTTCTTCAATTTCAGTTTGAATTTGGGAATAAGGAGTTCATGATCTGAGTCACACTCAGCTCCTGATCTTGTTTTTATTGAGTGTATAGAGCTTCTCCATCTTTGGCTGCAAAGAATATAATCAGTCTGATTTCAGTGTTGACCGTCTGGTGATGTCCATGTGTAAAGTCTTCTCTTGTGTTGTTGGAAGAGGGTGTTTGCTATGATCAGTGCATTCTCTTGGCAACACTCTATTAGTCTTTGCCCTGCTTCATTCCGCATTCCAAGGCCAAATTTGCCTGTTACTCCAGGTGTTTCTTGACTTCCTACTTTAGCATTCCAGTCCCCTATAATGAAATGGACATCTTTTTGAGGTGTAATTCTAAACGGTTTTGTAGGTCTTCATAGAACCATTCAACTTCATCCTCTTCAGTGTTACTGGTTGGTGCATAGACTTGGATTACCGTGATACTGCATGGTTTGCCTTGGAAATGAACAGAGATCATTCTGTCATTTTTGAGATTGCATCCAAGTACTGCATTTCAGACTATTTTGTTCACCATTATGGCTACTCCATTTCTTCTAAGGATTCCTGCTGACAGTAGTAGATATAATGGTCTTCTGAGTTAAATTCGCTCATTCCTGTCCATTTTAGTTCACTGATTCCTAGAATGTTGATGTTCACTCTTGCCATCTCCTGTTTGACCACTTCCAATTTGCCTTGGTTCATGGACCTGACATTCCAGGTTCCTATGCAATATTGCTCTTTACAGCATCTGACCTTGCTTCTATCACCAGTCACATCCACAGTTGGGTATTGTTTTTGCTTTGGCTCCATTTCTTCATTCTTTCTGGGGTTATTTCTCCACTGATCTGCAGTAGCTTATTGGGCACTTACTGACCTGGGGAGTTCCTCTTTCAGTAGTTCTTCTTTCAGTTCCTCTTTCTTTTTGCTTTGTCATGCTCTTCATGGGGTTCTCAAGGCAAGAATACTGAAATGGTTTGCCATTTCCTTCTCCAGGGGGCCACGTTCTGTCAGACCTCTCCACCATGACCTGTACATCTCATAAAACTGTTATTATCATGACAATAATCATATTAAACACTTAAATATATCCTTAAATAAGTATGTACTATGAATCTGGCACTGTGCCTAACAATTTATGGAAATTAATTTAATGCTAGCAAAATTCCATATATGCTTACTATTACTGTTTAATTTTACAGATAAGGATATGTCTCTTACTTATTACCTTCCATTTTCATTTAAACCAATTCCAATCAAGCTATCACTTAAAACTCCAAAGAGAAAACCATTTTTGCCAATGTCACAAAAACTTTCCCTTGGAAAATCCAGTATGAACTTCAAATTAACTTCTTGTTGTTCTCTCTGCAACACTGATCATATTCTACTTCTGGAAAGTATCCTTTAATTCATTTCAGGGGCAACACATCCTTATCTAGCTTACTTACAGCCTCTTCTTATAGCCTAGATTATCATCGTATCTTATACCATCATCATCATATCTCCAACCATTTAATTTTGAAATGTTCAAAGTTTAGTTTGGAATCACTTTTGTTCTTTATCCATAGTCACTTACTTGGTTACAAAGTCTTGTCTTGTACGTGTAAATATCACTTAAGTGCTGAGGATCCCAAAATTATACCTCCAGTCCAGACCTTTATCTTAAATTCCAGACTAAAAATTTAACTGTTCACCATTGTTACTTGCACATCCAATTGAAAATCTCCTTCCTAGTAATACACCCAATTTGCACTGCTGACTTTTCGACACTTGAATCATCCATTCAAATTCTGCTTTTATTGTAATCTTCCATACTTTGTAAAGACAATCATATAGAGATATGTACAAAGAAGTTCCATCCTTCTCTTGATATAAGTGAAAATACTTGAAGTTGCCTCAACTTTTGTTTCTTTGGTGCACATGCTCATTCACTTCTGACTCTGTGACCTCATGGACTGTAACCCACCAAGCTCTGCTGTCCATGGAATTTTCCAGGAAAGAATACTGAAGTCGGTTGCCATTTCCTAGTCCAGGAGATCTTTCTGACCCAGGGATCGAACCTGAGTCTCTTGCATCTCCTGCATGGGCAGGAATATTCTTTACCATTGTGCCACCAATCCTCTTGTGTTAAAACTGACAAAAAATTCAATTAGCTTTACCTACAAAATGTATCCACAACATAGCTGGTTCTTGTCAACACCACTGTTTCTCACCTGCCAATCTTCTCTGTATCAGTTTTATTGCTTCTCACTTTGCCATCTTCATGTTCAATCTAGGAGCCCTACCATCCTTTTCAAATATAAGTGAGAATATATGACTCTTCCACTGTGTACTTTTTTAAACCACTCAGAAAATGAATGCCTCATTATTTGTGGATCAATAACACAATCTTTAAAAGTTTATGTTTTATTTCATATATACAATTATTTCATGCATATCAATATAGCTTCACCTTAAATATTTATAACTAGTCAGCACAAACCTTAGATCACTATAGAATGTTCAGTAATAAACAGATTAAATCTTATAATAAGTTTCACTTTGAAATAAGAAAAGGCTTCTGATGAGTTCTGCCATTTTTAAAAAATCTATCTGAGGTCTTATTTTTACAGCATGGAAACTTCTTCAATTTTTCTTTTCCTCCTAGAAAAACTCCTTTCAGGGAAGAAATAAGTAGTGCGATATATGAAGCCTTGACATTCTGCATTCCCTTTCTTATTTTTTAAAATCAGCAAGCAAAAACAAGGATATTTTCATAAACTTATGTTTCATAAATAATTCAGGAAATGAAGGAACACTTTTGCAGATACTCCTGCTAAGTTGCTAGGAATTTTTTCTTTCTATACTAACCTTTAAAACTCATATACAAGTACCAAGAACACTTAATTCATTTTAAAATACATGTATTTCCAAAAGTTTCATATGGGCACACAAAAAAGTGATTATAGTGTGTGAGTGTAATTAAGACAACTCAAATTGTAGAGCCTAGTTAAAGATATATGTGCTAGCTTACACATGTTAAATAGCTGATATGTGAATGACACTGTTTTCAGTATTTGTACGTATTATCTCATTTAACCTCCACAAGAATTATTAGAACTAGTAGTTAGGCTCAGTTGTGCTGATTATGCAACAATGATCTTAACCACTATGTATCATTCTTAAAAGCTATCGACAGAGGGAGGGTCCGGGGAGGGAGGAGGGAGGGGGGTTCAGGATGGGGAACACGTGTATGCCCGTGGTGGATTCATGTTGATGTATGGCAAAACCAATACAATATTGTAAAGTAATTAACCTCCAATTAAAATAAATAAATTTATATTAAAAAATAACAGGCTTACTTTCTTCATTAATTCACTAAGGAACTATGCCCCTTGGTTACCTATCTGACATTGGTGTATAGCTATCACATCACTGCATGAGGAATAAATGAGTTAACAGATGGAATATCTTAGTATTTATAGACTGACAAGTAAAACAGATATAAATGTTAAGGCAAAGGAAGGAAGAAAGCAAAAGATCTTCTTATAGGTTCATTAAAATAAGACATTATTAAAATTTAACTTATACATGCATATATTTATAAGAACGGCAAATGGATAAACTGGAAATCAAGTGCCTCCAGTTAGAATTTTTTAAAAGGATCGATTGTGTTCCTTAATTAGATAATTGCAATTTTATTTTAAGTATAACATTCTATTTTAATTTGTGAGCAGATATGGCCTTATTTTAGGAATACTGTCAAGAAACATTTTTGTCATTGTAAGAGAAATTTAAAACAAAGAAAGAAGACAGTAATCATTTAACTCCAACAAGCAGCTTCACTTGGTTTTATTTCACTGTCAACATTTAAATACTTATTTTGAAAGAGTACATTTCTGATGAACATAATACAAAGAAAAAATTTGACAATTAGCAAACACTCTATTAACAGATGCAGGTTTTTTTTTTTTGTTGTTGTTGTTAATTTTTATTTTTTTTCCATGTCAGGCTCTTGCAAATTCTGGGAAATTAGTGTTTGCTGCTAAGTCACTTC
Source organism: Cephalophus harveyi (assembly GCA_006410635.1). Taxonomy (NCBI): domain Eukaryota; kingdom Metazoa; phylum Chordata; class Mammalia; order Artiodactyla; family Bovidae; genus Cephalophus; species Cephalophus harveyi. The sequence continues at coordinate 258,642 of SJYT01019897.1, read as the reverse complement.
AGTCGTGTCCGACTTTGTGCAACCCCATAGACAGTAGCCCACAGGGCTCCCCAGTCCCTGGGATTCTCCAGGCAAGAATAATGGAGTGGGTTGCCATTTCCTTTTCCAAAATTAGTATTTATTCAAGATTTAATGCCACTGTCAATTCAGATTCTTTAGCTAGAAAAGGCAAATCTGATTTACATTAACCTGAGCACCTTAATAACTAATTAAAATCTCAGCCTTCTGGCTAAGTTCTAAGACATTCATTCTGTTTAACTCAGCAACAAAATGTTGTTAGTCACTTTCTTCTGAGAAAGAAGGCTCTAATTTATTGGCACTGTTAGGGCATTTTATAATTTACAATTTAATCAGCCTTAACAAAAGATTTTGCACTTGGCATGACTCAAATACTTTGCTCAACAACTTACTGAGAAATAATCATCTTCCACTGCATTTCTGCCCTAATTTACTGCAGTTATTTCATATTTGCAGTATTTATTCAGTTCGTATGTTTCAGATTGAAAAGTGTAAAACAAAGATTGCATATGTATTATGACATGAATTCCAAAATTTTGCTCATATATATTAGATTATAAAGCAAAGTAGATTATAGGTTAGCGTTGTTTCTAAATTGAAATGGGCTAATGGATATATGAATTGAAGTCAGTTCATTCTATTATTTACTATTCTTAGTATACACAAGAATTAAGCATATGACTGAGAGCATGAGGCTGTATAAGGGACATAGGTCAGGTGAGCAATATCATTTTCCTAAATTTCAATTTGAAACACTGTCAAAAGAAAGAATGAAATTGACCAAATGGATAATGGAATTGGAAATATATAGCACGTGATAATATTAAAGTATTTAAATTATCACTCATTTTATTTATATTTCTCACACTTCTCAGCAGTATTTTTTTTTAAAAAAGAACATTAAAAAAAAATCAGTCTTCTTAAAATGCACAATAAATATGGTGTTCTCTCACTTTATCTACTCTTTCAAAATAATTGTCAGTTGTAAAAGTCAAAAGAAAAGAAAATTTACAAAGAGTAATTTCGATGTCATATTTAATGCCTCTGAGAGACAGAGTAAGTTATGACTGATTTTGTATATAATCATTATTGTGATTTTGGAGAAAGCAATGGCAACCCACTCCAGTACTCTTGCCTGGAAAATCCCATGGATGGAGGAGCCTGGTAGGCTGCAGTCCATGGGGTCGCTAAGGGTCAGACACGACTGAGGGAATTCACTTTCACTTTTCACTTTCACGTTTTGGAGAAGGAAATGGCAACCCACTCCAGTGTTCTTGCCTGGAGAATCCCAAGGACAGGGGAGCCTGGGTGGGCTGCCGTGTATGGGGTCGCACAGAGTTGGACACGACTGAAGTGACTTAGCAGCAGCAGCAGCATGATTGTGGTACAACTTCATTTCAGGAGGGTGAAAAGATCAAAACTAGTTAGGATAAAATGTCACTGAGTCCAAGCCCTTACTATCTGCTGCAGGATAGACCAGCCAACTGATAGATGAGTTGCTGAGGCAAAGAATAGTGAAGGCAGCAGACAGAAGAGAAGTAGAGTAGTGTCCTAAAGAACAATTGCGCCCAATTTAGAATTCAAGTTTCTTTTACATTAAATGTACAGGGTGGCCCATTTCCAAGGCTCTGACATTTAAAAGTATAACACTTTTCATTCATTTTGGATTAAAAGTTGCAGAACAGAGAATAATATTTGTCCTGTTGGAGGTTTACAGGAACTTCATGACCAACCTTCATGGACAGCTGCAATGACAAAGGATTCTGACACCAAGAACTTGCAACAGCTAACCATGTCTCCTCCCCTTTGATGATTCTGTTTTTGAGTGACTTCATCAGAAAAGACTCAGATGAGGATAGTATTTCACACCTAAAGCTGTCAGCTAGATATTGGGTTTATTCAGGAGCTTCGTTTAAAGTGTTCACTCAATAAAGGAAACTTTCTCTGGAGTGCATGTGTGTGGAAGTATGTTTGTATATATGATAATCATGTAATTGTAGTTCTATTTCTACACCTTCTAATTTGTTTCACTGATGTATTTATCAATTCTTACTCAAATTTCACATTGTCTTTATAATATCTTAAAATATATATTGTAAGCTTTTTATATGTGTATTTCCTTTAAAAACTTTTTTCACTATTTTCAGTCCCTTATATTTCTATTTACATTTTAGAATTAGCTTGCAAATTTATTCAACAAAAAAGTCTGCTGGATTATGACTGAAACTGCACTATCTACATATCAATTTGGGGAACTTAAAAATGTATATGTATATATTCTCAGGCTACAAGTTGATCAATAAATGTTCAATGCATACTGAGGTAGATATCAGAATTTTTATATCAGAATTCTTTCAAAGTCTCCCATTTTACCCTTTTCAAACTAGAATGCCAGTAACCACTTAGGTATGCATTTAGTTACTTTTTGTGAATATCTCTTATTATACCACTTTAGTGCTATGATTTTATACAATTTAAATCAAAAACAATCGAATGTTTCACTGCAATAGATTTATATTCCCCCATCTCTAAGGATCAGAATCTTTAAGTTCTGATCTTGAGTGGAAGGAAGGTATAGTGAGGTACAGTATAGTAGGAGGTATGGGTAGGTACATTATAGTAGGAAATAGATAGGCTAACCACTCCAGTATTCTTCAGCTTCCCTGGTGGCTCAAACGTTAAAGAATCAGCCTGCAGTGCAGAGACCTAGATTCAACCCCTGGGTTGGGAAGATCCCCTGGAGAAGGGAATGGCAATCCACTTTAGTATTCTTGTCTGGAGAATTCCATGGACAGAGGAGCCGGGCAGGCTAAAGTCCACAGAATCTGCAGAGTTGAACATGACTGAGTGATTAGTATTCACATTCACACACATTTCCTAGGCATACTATTTCATATGTATTTCCTATGTACATTTCCTAGGCATACTATTTCATATGTATTTCCTATGTACTCATTGCAGGTTGAATGTGAATGGAACAGATAATTTGTTTTCTTAATTTTACAGATTTAAAATTGAAAAAGAAAAAAAAATATATATATATTTTCCAGAGATTTTACTAGAACATCCTCATCCAGTGTGACTTTCAAGGATTCATGTCCCTCTCATTTACAAAATATGCTCATTGCCTCCCAAGATCCCCAAGAATCTTGCCCAATTACACTGTCAGCTCAAAGTCTTGTTTTTTTTTTTTTTTTCAGTCTCTTTGGACTTTGTCAAAGGAATTCAATTTTAAAATTAGAGATAATTTCCTCTTAAAAATGTTGTTGAATAAACAGTTGTAACTCTTTAGAAAGATATATTTAGATTACATGATCAGTAGAAGGCTTGATTTCACTTCATTTAAGTCAGTCTCTAAAAATTGATTATATAACTGCACACTCATGTCAAATTTGAAGATACACATTGACAGAATTTTTTCTTTCCTTATTAAAATGAATATTCTCTATGTATATTTTGTATTTTGCAATATTCACCTATGTTGTAGATATTTTTATGAAGATTATACATTTTGTCCTATATTCTGTCATTCAAATATCTAAATGGCATTTCCTTACTAATGTGAATAAGAGTGAAAATAAATAACTTAAATGAATATCATTAAAATGATTTTTATGCATTTACTATGAGGCCAAAATAAAGAACACATAATATTAATTGCTGTTATTCCCAAATCATCAAAGAAAGTTTTTCTCTATTTCATTTATATATTTATTTTAGCTGCAGCCACATGGAAGGTGAGATCTTAGCTCCCTGATGAAGAATGAAACCTGTGCCCCCTGCAGTAGAAACACAAAGCCCTAACCATTGGATCACCAGGGGATTCCTTCTCTATTTAATTTAATGTAATATAAAAATAATAATTTGTAATGTTTATTGCAGTTAAACAATAATTAAAACTATAAGTGAGTACATAAATAGAAATAGTAATTTCTATGTATTTAAAAGAAACATAGTATAGCTTAACAGTACAATTATGAAATGAAGCTGGAGAGAAAATATATTAATTAATAAAAAATGTAAAGATACATTAATGTATTGAAATAACTTTCTCTTTTTATTTTAAAATAAGCACTGATTCTTAGAGCTTCTCTGGTGGCTCAGATGGTAAAGAATCTGCCTGCAATGCTAGAAACCTAGGTTCGATCCCATGATCAGGAAGATCCCCTGGAGAAGGGACCACTCCAGTTTTCTTGCCTGGAGAATTCCATGGAAAGAGTACTGAGTGAGTGGCTAATACACACTGGTTCTTAAAATGCAAATTAAAATATGCCTTTGATATTGAGATGTTTTTTCTTTTGCTATTAAATTTACATTGAGAAAACTGATCTCGTTTATTTTAATGAGACAGTACTGGGTTTTCAAATAATAATTACAAAGAAATTTGTCAGGGGAGTGTATGATTTCCTTGGTTCTGTCTCTCCGCAGCAAAATGTTAAGTGGTAGACCAGTGCTACAGCTAAGTTTTATTTGGCAAGCAAAGGAAAGTACACCCTCAAGGCATGAGGGCCAGCTGACTCCAAAGGAGAGGCTTCAATCCATTTTCAGTTCAGTTCAGTCACTCAGTCGTGTCCGACTGTTTGCGACCCCATGAATTGCAGCACGCCAGGCCTCCCTGTCCATCACCATCTCCTGAAGTTCACCCAGACTCACGTCCATTGAGTCCGTGATGCCATCCAGCCATCTCATCCTCGGTCGTCCCCTTCTCCTCCTGCCCCCAATCCCTCCCAGCATCAGAGTCTTTTCCAATGAGTCAACTCTTCGCATGAGGTGGCCAAAGTACTGGAGTTTTAGCTTCAGCATCATTCCTTCCAAAGAAATCCCAGGGCTGATCTCCTGTACCTTCTTCCTTTTATTCCTTTGTCTCCTCCCTGCTGAGCCTGCCCTATGCAAATTGAGCTGGCCAAGAAGGAGGTGTTTGCTTCACCTGAAGTTCTCACTCCAGTCTGTGGGTTTTCTTTTGTTTCATTTTCCTGGGCTTTTCTCTTTCTTTGTCTTTTACTCATCACCATTTTGGACTCCTTTTTCCCATTTTAACTATTTAACAAATTGAAAATACAGTCCATGGAACTCTCCAGGCCAGAATGGTAGCCTTTCCCTTCTCCAGGGGATCTTCCCAACTCAGGAGTCAGACCCAGGTCTCCCACATGGCAGTCAGATTCTTTACCAGCTGAGTAGCAAGTGAAGCCTAAGAATACCGGAGTAGGTAGCCTATCCCTTCCCCATCGGATCTTCCTGACCCAGGAATCAAAACGGGGTCTCCTGAATTGCATGCGGATTCTTTAACAACTGGGCTATCAGGGAAGCCCTCAATACAAAGAAACTGATTTTAAATTTATTTGACTATTAGTTTGCCTAAGGGTAAAATTTTGATCTTGCTTTTAGTATAAAAAGTTTATTTTGGATTTATCTTTGGGGTTCCAAAAAAAGTTTCAAAATTAAGCTCATGTTTTTCTACTCCTGACTTGTGAAAAACAATGAAAACTCTACTGTTTTACAAAGAAACTATTTCAGATTTAAGAATCTACAGACTGGTTAACTGGAGATTTAAGAAACTCCAATTAACAAAACATTTAAATGTTTATTTAAGTTAAAATAGCACAAATACTATTTATATATAAAGTTCTCTTTAGAACTTACCAGTTGTTTGGAAAGAAGTAGGGAAATATCAAGCCAAAGGAAAAGCTTTAAGGGAAAAAAGAAACTCTCCTCCTTAATTTTTAAAGAAGCTTATACACCTCTCTTGGCTTTCTTAGAGGTAATTTTTTTCCAATATTAAAGGAAGTTCCAGGTTTTTATTCTTGTACTTCACAGAAAACAAAATAGCAGTCTAAAATATCTGAACCCCATTGTGAAGGAAATACAATAAATTTTCCATTTTAATACATAAAACGATGATGTTTTTCAGTCACTCAGTCGTGTCCAAACTTTTGCGACCCCACGCACTGCAGCAAGCCAGGCTCCCCTGTCCATCACCATCTCCCAGAACTTGCTCAAACTCATATTTATTGAGTCAGTGATGCCAAACAACCACCTCATTCTCTGTCGTCCCCTTCTCCTGATGCCTTCAATCTTTCCCAGAATCAGGGTCTTTTCCAATGAGTCCTCTCTTCACAATTAGACCAGGCAAAGTATTGGAGATTCAACTTCAGCATCAGCCCTCCCAATGAATATTCAGGACTGCTTTTCTTTAGGATTGACTGACTGTTTGATCTCCTTGCAGTCTAAGGGACTCTCAAGAGTCTTCTCCAACACCACAGTTCAAAAGTATCAATTCTTTGGCACTCAGCCTTCTTTGTGGTCAAACTCTCACATCCACACAAAGCCATATGTGGTCTTAATTTAGCTAGTAATTGTCATTTTTTACATTGTGCTTTCCCCCACATCTACTTACTATGACTCAATCATACCAAAACACATTTTGTTCTCAGTATATTCCGTATTATGTTTCTCTACTATGTTTCTGAAAATGAAGAACAAACTTGTTTCTACATTTATCCCAAGTAAAGTTCCAAAAGTTTAACATGGTTTGTCTGGATGCAGAGCCCATGAATGAGCATGAGGTGTACCATGAATGTCCTAAAACTATAAATGTAAATTTTTGCCTATATGCATATGTTTTTCTCCAGAAAATTTTCTTAGGATTCCTTCAGTTGTTAAAGAGGTTCAAATACACAAAATTATTATCACTAACTTTATTATAGTTAGTCCCAATGTCTCTATAATATATAGTAAACACATTTCAGATTAATACACACACTTAATATTCACCATATTATTCCCAGATCAGATATATTTCATGATGTATGAGAATGCTTAATAACTATTTTCTGAATGTTTGAACAAGTAAGAAAATTCTGGGAAATTATTTGGAGGCTGCGGCATAACAAGATCAGCTTGATAACTCAAGAATACTCAGCCAGTGTCAAGTGAGAAATAAATCTCTTGTCTGTCTGATAGCATTTCTAAGTGGTATTATTTAAAGTTCCAAACTACCAAAAGCTATATTTGGAGCATCAACTTTTCTACTATGTTGCTTCCACAAAGTAATATTCTCTGGCCTCTAACTATTTGACTGCCTGAGTTAGCTTCTCCCTTTACCTCTACAAAACTTCATCACAACAATTAATGTTACATATTGCAATTTGCAGTGATGTGCTGGCAACAAATCTCTGCAAATGTTTAGGACCCCAGGGTCCAAACACTCTCATGGAAGCTGTCTTGTAGGTGCCAAAATGATGTCATAGGACACAGAGCTCAGAAAGTCGAACATGACTGTTTCACACCAGCTGCTAGTAGCTGGCACCACCATATAAATGTGTGTGTCTAAGTTTCAACAATGATGGAATGCTTTATTTTGTCCACAGTGGATGGGTCTTAATTGGATAACAGTTTTAAACAGTAAATGGTGATACATGATATATGTTTCTGACATTTTAAGCAAGGACAAATAGTCAGATTTCTAGTTCAATTCAGTTCAGTCACTCACTCATATTCGACTCTTTGCAACCCCATGGACTACAGCAGGAAAGGCTTCCCTGTCCATCAATGACTCCCAGAGCTTGCTCAAACTCATGTCCATCGAGTCGGTGATGTCATCCAACCATCCCATCCTCTGTCATCCCTTTCTCTTTCTGCCCTCACTCTTTTGCAGCACTGGGGTCTTTTGTAAGGAGTCAGCTCTTCACATCAGGTGGCCAAAGTATTGAAGTTTCAGCTTCAGCATCAGTCCTGCCAATGAATATTCAAGACTGATTTCCTTTATTATTGACTGGTTGGATCTCCTTGCAGTCCAAGAGACTCTCAAGAGTCTTCTCCAACACCACAGTGCAAAAGCATCAGTTCTTCTGAGCTCAGCTTTCTTTATAGTACAACTTTCACATACATACATGACTACCAGAAAAACTGTAATTTGACTAGACAGACCTTTGTTGGCAAAGTAATGTCTCTACTTTTTAATATGCTGTCTAGGTTGGTCATAGCTTTTCTTCCAAGGAGGAAGGGTCTTCTAATATCATGGCTGCAGTCACCATCTGCAGTGATTTTGGAGGCCAAGAAAATTAAGTCAGCCATTGTTTACGCTGTTTCGCCATCTATTGGCCATGAAGGGATTAGACTGGATGCCATGATCTTAGTTTTCTGAATGTTGAGTTTTAAGCCAACTTTTTCACTCTCCTCTTTCACTTTCATCAAAAGGCTCTTTAATTCTTCACTTTCTGCCATAAGGGTAGTGTCATCTGCATATCTGAGGTTATTGATATTTCTCCCAGCAATCTTGATCCCAGCTAATGCTTCTTCCAGCCCAGCGTTTCGTGTGATGTATTCTGCATATAAGTTAAATCAGCAGGATGACAATATAGAGCCTTGACATAATTCTTTCCCAGTTTGGAACCATTCTGTTGTTCCATGTCCAGTTCTAGCTATTGCTTCTTCAACTTTCTAAGGAAGCAGGTATGGTGGTCTGGTATTCCCATCTCTTTAAGCATTTTCCACAGTTTGTTGTGAACCACACAGTCAAAGGCTTAGGCATAATCAATAAAGCAGAAGTAGGTGTTTTTCTAGAACTCTCTTGCTTTTTCTATGATTCAGTGGATGTTTGAAATTTGATCTCTGGATCCTCTGACTTTTCTAAATCCAATTTGAACATCTTGAAGTTCACAATTCACACACTGTTGATGCCTGGCATAGAGAATTTTGAGCACTACTTGACTAGTGTGTTCAGTTCAGTTCAGTCGTTCAGTCGTGTCTGACTCTTTGCGACCCCATGAATCGCAGCACGCCAGGCCTCCCTGTTCATTACCATCTCTCGGAGTTCACTCAGACTCACGTCCATCGAGTCAGTGATGCCATCCAGCCATCTCATCCTCGGTCGTCCCCTTCTCCTCCTGCCCCCAATCCCTTGTTAGATGAGTGCAATTGTGCAGTAGTTTGAACATTCTTTGGTATTGTCTTTCTTTGGGATTGGAATGAAAATTGAACTTTTCCAGTCCTGAGGCCACTGCTGAGTTTTCCAAATTTGCTGGCATATTGAGTGCAGCACTTTCACAGCATTATCTTTTATTATTTGAACCAGCTCAACTAGAATTCGATCACCTCCTCTAGCTTTGTTTGTAGCAATGCTTCCTAAGGCCCACTTGGCTTCACATTCCAGGATGTCTGGCTCTAGGTGAGTGATCACGCCATTGTGTTTGTAGTTATCTGAGTCATGAAGATCTTTTTTTGTATAGCTCTTCTGTGTATCCTTGCCACTTCTTCTTAATGTTTTCTGGTTCTGTTAGGTCCATACAATTTCTATCCTTTATTGTGCCCACCTTTGCTTGAAATGTTCCGTTGGTATCTCTAATTTTCTTGACGAGATCTCTAGTCATTTGCATTCTTTCATTTTCCTCTATTTCTTTGCATTGATCACAGAGGAATTCTTTCTTAGATCTCCTTTCTATTCTTGGGAACTCTGCATTCAAATGAGTATATCTTTCCTTTTCTCCTTTGCCATCAGCTTCTCTTCTTTTCTCAGCTATTTCTAATGTCCTCCTCAGATAACCATTTTGCCTTTTTGTATTTCTTTTTCTTGAGGACAGTGTTCATCACTGCCTCTTGTACAATGTCACGAACTTCTGTCCATAGTTCTTCAGGGACTGCAAGAGCAAAGAGAAAGGTATGTAGCAAGACTTAGTTTTTTAAAAACGGGTTTGTGTGGAGCATCTGAATGCAGAGTTCCAAAGAACAGGAAGGAGAGATAAGAAAGCCTTCCTCAGCAATCAATGCAAAGAAAGAGGAAAACAACAGAATGGGAAAGACTAGAGATCTCTTCAAGAAAATTAGAGATACCAAGGGAACATTTCAGGCAAAGATGGGCTCAATAAAGGGCAGAAATTGTATGGATCTGACAGAAGCAGATGATATTAAGAAGAGGTGGCAAGAATACTGAGAAGAACTGTACGAAAAAGATCTTCATGACCCAGATAATCATGATGGTGTCATCACTCACCTAGAGCCAGACATCCTGGGTTGTGAACTCAAGTGGACCTTAGAAAGCATCACTATGAACAAAGCTAGAGGAGGTGATGGAATTCCAGTTGAACTATTTCAAATCTTGGATGCTGTGAAAGTGTTATGCTCAATATGCCAGCAAATTTGGACAACTCAGCAGTGGCCACAGGACTGGAAAAGGTCAGTTTTCATTCCAATCTCAAAGAAAGGCAATGCCAAAGAATGCTCAAACTACCACACAATTGCACTCATCTCACATGCTAGTAAAGTAATGCTCAAAATTCCCCAAGCCAGGCCTCAGCAATACGTGAACCGTGAACTCCCTGATGTTCAAGCTGGTTTTAGAAAAGGCAGAAGAACCAGAGATCAAATTGCCAATATCCACTGGATCATCAAAAAAGCAAGAGAGTTACAGAAAAACATGTATTTCTGCTTTATTAACTATGCCAAAGCCTTTGACTGTGTAGATTACAATAAACTGTGGAAAATTCTGAAGGAGGGGAATACCAGACCACCTGACCTGCCTCTTGAGAAACCTGTATACAGGTCAGGAAGCAACAGTTAGAACTGAACATGAAACAACAGACTGGTTCCAAATAGAAAAAAGAGTACGACAAAGCTGTATATTGTCACCCTGCTTATTTAACTTATACTCAGAGTACATCACAAGAAACGCTGGGCTGGAAGAAGCACAAGTTGGAATCAAGATTGCCAGGAGAAATATCAATAACCTCAGATATGCAGATGACACCACCGTTATGGCAAAAAGCGAAGAAGAACTAAAAAGCTTCTTGATGAAAGTGAAAGAGGAGAGTAAAAAAGTTGGCTTAAAGCTCAACATTCAGAAAACTAAAATCATGGCATCTGGTCCCATCACTTCATAGCAAATAGATGGGGACACAGTGGAAATAGTGCCAGATTTTATTTTGGGGGGTTCCAAAATCACTGCAGATGGTGATTGCAGCCATGAAATTAAAAGCCGCTTACTCCTTGGAAGGAAACTTATGACCAAACTAGATAGCATATTAAAAAGCAGAGACATTAATTACAGTGCCAACAAAGGTCCAGCTAGTCAAGGCTATGGTTTTTCCGGTGGTCATGTACAGATGTGAGAGTTGGACTCTGAAGAAAGCTGAGAGCCGAAGAATTGATGCTTTTGAACTGTGGTTTGGAGAAGACTCTTGAGAGTCCCTTGGACTGCAAGGAGATCCACCCAGTCCATTCTAAAGGAGATTAGCCCTCGGTGTTCATTGGAAGGATTGATGCTAAAGCTGAAACTCCAATACTTTGATCACCTCATGTGAAGAGTTGACTTATTGGAAAAGATCCAGATGCTGGGAGGGATTCAGGGCAGGAGGACAAGGGGATGACAGAGGATGAGATGGCTGGATGGCATCACCGACTAGATGAACATGAGTTTGAGTGAACTCCGGGAATTGGTGATGGACATGGAGGCCTGGCGTCCTGTGATTCATGGGGTGAATCATAGGAGTCAGACATAAAGAATCGCAAAGAGTCAGACACAACTGAGTGACTGAACTGAACTGATCTCGTGTGGAGCATAGACATAATTCTAAAGATATTCCAAGATTCCAGTCCTGGCTATTGAATCAAACACAACTCTAGACACTGCTGTGAAAAGATTTGAACATGACAAGATTAGATGACATTTAAAAAATTATCTTCTGGGTTATCTAGATTGGCCCCAAGGTAACACAGGGACATGTAAAAGCAGAATAGGAAAGCAGAAGCATCAGATAACTAAAAATCATAAGAAGAAATTGGTTGGTCATTGCGTATCTTGAACATGAACTAGCAAGTGATGCAGTTGGCTTCTAGAAGTTAACAATGCTGCTCTTCCAATGGCTGGCAAGGAAACAGGGCTCTCAGTCTGCCAGCCTCATGAAACTGAATTTTTCTAACACCTCAATGAAATTAGAAGTGGCTCCTCCCCAAGATGTTTAGATAAGAGCCCAAATTGATTGCCACCAGATTCCTGACCCACAGCACTATTGGACACCAAATACATGTTCTAAACCATGGAAAGTAGAGTAACTGTTGCAATAGTAGAAGTAAAACAAAACAAACAAAAAAAAACTAATGCAGTGAATAGAGAGAAATAAGATTTAGAGCAATGACTTTGAAAGTGGTTTAGAGAAATGGGGGAAAAAAATCCCAGAGTATATCCCTGGAGTTTGCTAAGGCTGGCAGTGCAAGGCTTTAGCAGCAGGAGGAGCAGAAGCACATGAAATCAAATTCCCTTTCCTTCAAGGAGGTAGCAATGCCTTTCATTACAGATAAGGGTGAAGAATAATATTCTGGATGCAATAAAAATGAGTCTTTTGCTTTTACCAACTTAGCATGTTGCACCTTTTCACCAACTCACTTTCCTTCTTTAGAAAAACTATTTAAACTCTACTTTTAGTTTTCACTTGCAAATTAAAGTTATTTTTATACAAGCTTGTTTAAGAAATGGCTATTAAAATTTGTCCTGAGTCCACCTTTCATAGACTGTAAGTAAATAAACAAAGGAACATATAACCAATAAAGCAATGTGCATAATGAGAAATCCTGAAAACAATTATCTTAAAATTTAGAATGGATGAAGAAAGAGTGTTTGCCTTCTGGTTTGATGTTTTAAAATGTAAGCTTAATTAGATTTTGAATTACCAATATGATCTTGTGTTTTGATGCAGATAAATGTAAGTAAGAATTTTTTATGTAAACACACACACATATTTCAAACTTTTAAAAAATGAGGAAAGGATCTTATATAGATTAAAATATATGACTGACCTGACACGTGCAATTACTTTGCAGTGAATAAAACTTTTATATTTCAATTAGAATTGTTAAAATGGAAATATAACCAGGAAAGATTGCACACTAAAGTGTAACCCAGCTATTTTTCAGAAAAAATACATTCATTAAGTAGATTGGAGATGAATTATCACAGAAGCAAAATACCAGGTAGTTCTAGTAAGCAATATTCTATCTCCTTGGAACATATATTCATAAATATATTTCAACTAAAAACTCACAAGTTGTTTTGAAGATTTTCACACATCCTGGCTAGTGAGGAGCCTGAAAAAGAAGTATTAGATTTAGTTCCTATTCTCAATAATGTTACAATTTAATTAAAGAGAAATGACTAATGCACAGGAGATAATTAGCAAGTAATGAAAAATAGTATAAATTTATGTGATAAATGTAGAACCAACTTTTAGTTCTAATATGCAGTTCCACTTTTTCTTTATCTCAAGCTCTAATATACATCACCTTTGAAGAAAACAAAACAAAAAACTCAGCAAGTAACCAAAAGGGAGAGTGTATATGTAATTCTTAAAATATTAAGTAAAATAACTTCTTGTTGCTTCTTTTGCTGTTTTTATGAATCTGAGTCTCTTCCATTAGGGACTGGAGTCATAGTAATTGCTATTTTTCTTCTCTGTACCATCTTGTTCTGATTGTTCATGTGGGTTTTCTGGCTTCTGTTTATATAAATTTTACTCTGTCTGAGAAAAGAAAGATTTCATTACTGAAAAGAAGCCACGTAATCATTAGGTTCTCAAATGAAGACTGTTCAACTTTTTCCCTGTATTTTCAACCAATTAATCAGTTTATACTCAAAGAGAGAAGCCTTCATTATTCACATATTGTTAAAGCACGTAGAATTCTAATGTGATTCTGGAAAGGAACCCATGCTTGTCTTTCAGATTTGACAAATGTATAGTGGGCTCTGATGCTTATTATATGAATCAAAGCCACTAGCAACAGTTTTTCTTTTAATTTTTGCTCCATAAAATGATGAACGATTGATAGAATAATATTCATTTTGATATGACAAGAACAAAATATGTCTAACAATATTTAAGTTAGCTTTTTACTATAAAAAACAAAAACCTAGTAGCTGTCATCCTTGCTTCATGACCTTTCCTCTATCTAGCTATTTAAGACTTTTTAAAAATATAATTCAAGGATTAGATCTATCAAGGAGAAGAGGCATTTATATTCCTATTTTGGTCTGATTACGTTTTAATTGCCCCCACTTCCAATTCCCAGTTTACTTTCTGGCACACAAGTCATCCTATCTTGAACTGGTGCAAGATATTACTGTCAAGATTATTCAATCTTGGGAATTGGAATAATCATAGTTTGATACCATAAATGTAAAAAATGTATTTGAATGTATTAAATTTAAGAAATTAACCCCTCTTGTCACATGAAAAGATAACGCTTTTCTGATGGGACACTATTTCCTTGAAGTCACATTTGAAAAAAAAAAAAAAAAAGACTTGTTTTATTCCCTAAGCCTGTATTTTCCCAATCTCTGCTTCAGGAAAATTAGAGTCATTTTGTTTAGATGCTTAAGGTAGAAATAATAGTTAATTTGATTCCTTTATTTCATTTAAACTATACCCAGTTCAGTTCAGTTCAGTCACTCAGTCGTGTCCAACTCTTTGCGACCCCATGAATCACAGCACGCCAGGCCTCCCTGTTCATTGCCCTCTCTCGGAGATCACTCAGACTCACATCCATCGAGTCAGTGATTCCATCCAGCCATCTCATCCTCGGTCGTCCCCTTCTCCTCCTGCCTCCATTCCCTCCCAGCATCAGAGTCTTTTCCGATGAGTCAACTCTTCGCATGAGTTGCCCAAAGTTATAGCCTTGACTAGACGGACCTTAGTCGGCAAAGTAATGTCTCTGCTTTTGAAAATACTATCTAGGTTGGACGTAACTTTTCTTCCAAGGAGTAAGCGTCTTCTAATTTCATGGCTGCAGTCACCATCTGCAGTGATTTTGGAGCCCCCCCGCAAATAAAGTCTGACACTGTTTCCACTGTTTCCCCATCTATTTCCCATGAAGTGATGGGACTGGATGCCATGATCTTTGTTTTCTGAATGGTGAGCTTTAAGCCAACTTTTTCGCTCTCCTCTTTCACTTTCATCAAGAGGCTTTTTAGCTCCTCTTCACTTTCTGCCATAAGGGTGGTGTCATCTGCATATCTGAGGTTATTGATATTTCTCCCGGCAATCTTGATTCCAGCTTGTGTTTCTTCTAGTCCAATTTATTATAATTGATTCTGCCAATCATGACTTTGTAATTTAGCATTGATTTGTCCATGTATGTTCATTTTTATTGACATTGTGCTCATCCAAGACATAAGCATCTCTCAGTTGAAGAGTATAACTTCTGTTTTTATAAACATCCACTTTCATTTTTTATGCAATTCTGAATATTCTTTTAAAAACATAAAATTCAAATGGGACACTTCTGTTGAAGAAATTGAGGATTTTTTAACCTGTATTCTTGAGAGATATTGGTCTGTAGTTTGCTTTTCCTGAATAATCTCTGTCTGGTTTTGATATTAGGATAATGCTGACCTGTTAAAATAAGTTATGAAGTATTCTCTCTGAAAAGAGCTTAAAAGAGATTATAGAAAGTTGGCTTCATTTCTTCCTTAAATGTTTGGTAGACGAGGCACCAGTGAAGCTATATGAGCCTGGTACTTTCTGTTTTGGGAGGTTATTTACTACATGTGTACTAAGTTGCTTCGGTCGTGTCTGACTCTGTGCAACTCTAAGGACTGCAGCCTGCTAGGATCCCCGGGGATTGTCTGGGATTCTCCAGGCAAGAATACTGGAGTGGGTTGCTGTGCCCTCCTCCAGTGTATCTTCCCAAACAAGGTATCAAACCCATGTCTCTTATGTCTTCTACATTGGCAGGTGGGTTCTTTACCAGTGCTATCACCTGGGAACCCCTAGTTTTTCAATTTTTAGTAGATTTAGAACTATTCAGGGTATCTAGTTCTTCTTTTAGTTTTGGCAAACTGAATCTTTCAAAAAAAAAAAAAAAAAGGGTCCATTTCACCTAAATTATCATATGTGAACATAAAGTTGTTCATAGCATCCTTTTGTTTCTCTCTTACTACCCTTGCCTGGAGAATACCATGGACAGAGGAGCCTGGTAGGCTACAGTCCATGGGGTCACACAGAGTTGGACACGACTGAGCAACTTCACTACTTTCCATGGAATGTTCACTGATATACTCTCTTTCATATCTGATATTAATAATTTGTACCCTTTCTCTTTTTTTATTAATTAGCCTGTTCAGGGGTTTATCAAATTTATTTATTTTTTCAAAAAACTAGCTTTTGATTTTGTTGATTTTCTCTCTTGACTTCCTGTTCTCAAATTCATTATTTCTACTCTGATTTTTGTTATTTCCTTTCTTCTGCTTAGTTTGGTTGTAGTTTATTCTTTTTATTTTTTTCCCCTGCTTTCTGAAAGTGCAGTGCCAGGGTCCAGCCCCAGTGGATCCAGGGAATTTGAAGCGGAGATGGTGACAGCATCTGAGGATTTAATTGCTTAAGTAAAGATATGGAGGGAGATAAGAAAGAAATAGTGCAGTAGGAAACTAAGTAGAGAAAAAGAGGCTGAATAACTTGGTTTACGTGGAAAACCAATAAAACTCCAAGACAAGGAGTTTACACCATCTACATAGGCCACTGGTGCCTGCTTGAATAGTGGAGGATGCCCCACCTTGGCCTCCCTCTCGCGTGAGTCTTAGAAGCCAGGGCAAGTAAGTAGACATGGTGAGCCTCCACGCTCCAGATGGGAATTCATCCAGAAAAGAAGAGAACGAGAAAAGACCACACGGGGGAAACCTGTCTTTCCAGGAACTGGTCCGTTTCTTTATCTTTCAGGTCCACTTTTATACTTTTAGTTATACATAGAGATAAATGTAAGAAACAGAGTCATGCAGGATCAGCTGCTCCCACCCTTCTTAGCATATCTTTGTTCTTACAAGGGTCTTACATTTGTTCACAATATATTTTGGTCTGGAGACCTATTAACATTTTATGGCCCCACCTTTCATTCTATTGATAAAGGTTAATTGATCAGAAAACTTGTTTCCCCTTAAGATCTATTTAGTCTTAAGATAGTGATAAAGTTACATTTTTACATAACAAGGACTCAATGATTTATAACAAAGAAAGAGGAGTACAGGGATCTATAACAAAAGAGAAAATTCATTAACTCAAAAAGTTTAGTATTGCTAACATCAAAACTACTATATTTCCTTTTCTACATTCAAATTACATTGATTAACATGCTGCCAGGTGCCTAAGGATATGGAGGCCTGTCGGCAATTATTGACTCAACAATGAGAGTTGCCCAAAAAAATAAAGTCTGACACTGTTTCCACTGTTTCCCCATCTATTTCCCATGAAGTGATGGGACCAGATGCCATGATCTTTGTTTTCTTAATGTTGAGCTTTAAGCCAACTTTTTCACTCTCCTCTTTCACTTTCATCAAGAGGCTTTTTAGTTCTTCTTCACTTTCTGCCATAAAGGTGGTGTCATCTGCATATCTGAGGTTATTGATATTTCTCCCAGCAATCTTGATTCCAGCTTGTATTTCTTCCAGTCCAGCATTTCTCATGATGTACTCTGCATATAAGTTAAATAAACAGGGTGACAATATACAGCCTTGATGTACTTCTTTTCCTATTTGGAACCAGTCTGTTGTTTCACGTTCAGTTGCTTCTTGACCTGCATACAGATTTCTCAGGAGTCAGGTCAGGTGGTCTGGTATTCCATCTCTTTCAGAATTTTCCACAGTATTTTGATCCACACAGTCAAAGGCTTTGGTGCAGCCAATAAAGCAGAAGTAGGTGTTTTTCTGGAACTCTCTTGCTTTTTCAATGATCCAGTAGATGTTGGCAATTTGATCTCTGGTTCATTTTCCTTTTCTTAATCCAGCTTGAACATCTGGAAATTCATCATTCACATACAGTTAGTTGAAGCCTGGCTTGCAGAATTTTGAGCATTACTTTGCTAGCATGTGAGATGAGTACAATTGTGTGGTAGTTTGAACATTCTTTGGCATTGCCTTTGTTTGGGATTGGAATGCAAACTGCTGTTTTCCAGTTCTTTGTCCACTGCTGAATTTTCCAGATTTACTGGCATGTTGCCAAATAGACTCAAGGGATTAGATTTAATAGACAGAATGCCTGAAGAACTATGGATGGAGGTTTGTAACATGGTACAGGAGACAGTGATCAAGATCGTCCCCAAGAAAAAGGAATGTAAAAAGGCAAAATGGTTCTCTGATGTGGCCTTACAAATAGCTGAGAAAAGAAGAAAAGCTAAAGGCAAAGGAGAAAAGAAAATCTATATCCATTTGAATGCACACCTCCAACGAATAGCAAGGAGGGATAAGAAAGCCTTCCTCAGTGATCAATGCAAAGAAATAGAGGAAGACAGCAGAATGCAAATGACTAGAGATCTCTTCAAGAAAATTAGAGATACCAAGGGAACATTTCATGTAAAGATAAGCACAATAAAGGACAGAAACGGTATGGACCTATCAGAAGCAGATGACATTAAGAAGAGGTGGCAAGAATACACAGAAGAGCTATACAAAAAAATTTTCATGACCCAGATAACCACAGTGGTATGATTACGCACCTAGAGCCAGACATCCTAGAATGTGAAATCAAGTGGGCCTTAGGAAGCATCATTACAGACAAACCTAGTGGAGGTGATGGAATTCCAGTTGAGCTATTTCCAGTCCCAAAGATGATGCTGTGAAAGTGCTGCCCTCAGTATGCCAGCAAATTTGGAAAACTCAGCAGTGGCAACAGGACTGAAAAAAGTCTATTTCCATTCCAATCCCAGCTCAAGTCATATGTTTTGGATAAATATGTCAAAATAATATTAATTTACTTTTAAAATAACAACCGGAAATGTTTTTCTGCTTACAATGGCATATAACTTTTGAATAAACATGTTATGTGTATTAATGCATACAACAGTAATAAATATACATTCTCCCTATCTTATTTCTTAGCTTTGAAGTGTAAAATAAGATAAATAGCTTTGTTTCCTATAATCTACTTTGTGTCTATATCTATCATGTCTATCACTTTATCTTTATGTATGCCAGATAGTGTGTGTGCTTGCAGGCGCACATGTACAGCTGCAGCATGTTCTCTGTGGCTCGGTCATGTCCAACTACTTGAGACCCTTTGGACTGTAGCCCACCAGCCTCTTCTGTCCAAGGGATTTTTCCCAGCAAGTATATTGGAGCAGGTTGCCTTTTCCCTGTCCAGGGGATCATCCTGATTCAGGGATCAAAACTGCATCTCCTGCATTGCAGAAGGATTTTTATTTTTATTTTTATTTTTATTTTTTTACCATTGAGCCACCAGGGAAGCCCTATATATCTGCAAATATACAGTAAGTTCAGATATAATGAAAACTCATTGAAGAAATTTATATATAATTCCTAGCATCAGAATAGATATGAGAGTGTATTGGAAAATAATCCATCAAGGGCTCTTTCATTATTTATAACTATAGTAACAACATACGCTCTAGATGTATATATATTTCCATAGGTTTGTTGAAATAAGTACTCGTTGTTGTATGAGTTCTCCAACAGAGAGAAATAAAATTATGAAAATAAACATAAATAAAGTATTTATCATGTACTCATCAATGACAATGCACTTGAGAGAAAGTACACTCAATTTCAGATGACAAGCAAGGGAAATTCTTTGAAGGGAAACCCAGATTGATTCCTGGTGTCTTGAGACATCTCTTATAAAATACTTAGGGATTTGAAAAGGCTTTTGTAATAATTTCACTCAGAATCCACACTAAGTGTATGCTTTCCACCATGGGGTACCAATTCTAAAAATAATTTTAACAAATTCAAGGGTATCAAGGGAAATGTATGTGCAAGATGAAGACTGTGAAGTTATTAATATTTACAGGAGGTATTCTATCAATTTCACCAGGCTGAAGCAATTCCATATTTAGTTGTTGTAATAATAAATGTTCCGTGAAATAGAGCTATATTACTGTGAGCCAGGATGTTCTAGTTGACTTCAACATAGTTATTGACCTCCATGCATTAAGATTTCTTCCTCCCTGAACATCACACATTTTCTCTGAAAGCAATCCAGAATTAGGCTGAAAAAATTTAATAAATATAAAAATGTAACCTAGGAGAGGAGCTTACTAAAACAAAATTTAAAGGCAAAGCACAAGATAACTGTTCTTAAAACATTAAGAAGCAACACAGAGAGGTTTGTCAGAAACGTCTTCTACTTGCCTTCTTTGACAATGCATTTTTATGCATTTCTATGGGTTCACTTCATTTGAAAATATGTAAATTTAAAATTTAGATGAGTGTGACAGGGAAGAACAAATCTGACTTCATATTGGATCTGTTTCTTTTACTTTAACCTTTGCTCTTGTTACAAGTTAATCACTCACCAGGTGCTGCCTGTAGTTTAAAGTTGTGTCCCCCACCTTCCAGGCATCAGGGACCAGTTTCATGAGAGACATTTTTCCATGGACTGAGGGGGAGATGGCTTCAAGTGCATTACATTTATCATGCACTTTATTTCTATTATTATTCCATTGTGATGTTTAATGAAATAATGTCTTCCCTGGTGGCTCGGTGGTTAAACATCTACCTGCCAATGGAGGAGAATTGTGTTCAATCTCTAGGTCAAAAAAATCCTCTGAAGAAGGAAATTGCAAACCACTCTAGTATTCTTGCCTGGGAAACCCCATGGACAGAGGAGACTGGCAAGCTATAGTTCATGGAGTCCCAAAAGAGTCAGACACAACTTAGCGACTAAACAAGTATCTTGAAATAATTATACAACTCACCGTAATGCAGAATCAGATCATCAGGCATTAGATTCTCATAAGGAGCCAGCAACCGAGCTCCTTCACATACACAGTTCAAGGTAGGGGCTGTGCTTCTGTGTGAATCTGTTGCTATTGCTGATTTGACAGGAGGTGGAGTTCAGGCAGTAATGTGAGAGATGGGGACTAGCTGTTAAACATAGAAAATGCTTTGATCAATCACTTGCCTGTCACACACCTCCTACTGTTCAGCTCAGTTCCTAACACACTGTGGTGTGGTATCAGTATGTGACCCTGGGGTTGGGGACCCCTGGCTTAATACATACAAAATGGATCATTTCCAGGAACTCTGCCTCCAATGCCTGAAGGTTAAGCTAAAATACTTTTGCTCAGCTCACGGGAAACATCCTGATCCGATAAGAAGAAATGAACATATCCCCTTTCGAAATCTGGCTGAAGCCAGGAAATACTTGCAAGCATTTATGGACTCTTTTTTTTTTTGGGGGGGGGTGGTGGTTGAGAGGTGGTGCTTCTCAGGTGGTGCTTCTCAGGTGGTGCTAGTAGTAAAGAACCTACCTGCCAATACAGGAGACACAAGAGAGGCGAGTTCGACCCCTGGGTAAGGAAGATTCCCTGGAGGAAGAAATGGCAAAATAGCAACCCACTCCAATATTCTTGCTGGAGAATCCCATGGACAGAGCAGCTAGGTGGGCTACCTAGTCCATGGGGTAGCAAAGAGTCGGACGTGACTGAAACAACTGGCCTTTATTGCTTTACCTCCTCAGGGCCTCCCTCTTTGCTCTGTACAGAAACAAGCTCTTAACCTGGGAAAGGTGGTTCTTTAGGACTTCAGCCCACAATTCTCTTGGTCTGCTGGCTTCCCGAGTAAAGTTTCTCTTCCTTGCTCTAGCAATTCAGCCATCAATTTATTGGCCTGCTGTACAGTGAGCTGCATAAGCTTGGACTCGGTAACATTATCCCTTTATACCACTGCTAGTAAAATACATAGAATCTAATTGTTTCTGTACAGTGACTTTAGGTTTAAAAAATTATGTAGCAGTTGCTTTGAGAACTATTTGTGATCTAGTCTCTTCTACACTGTTCTATTCCTCCTCACAACATCTACAGTTACTGCCAATAACATTCAAGTCAGCATTAGTATTTTATAAATGAAGTCCTTTTGTTTTAAAGTTTAATTATGTAGCTTGGAAAACAATTTCTGTCTGCAAATTATGATTTGGCACATTAAGCAGAAAGCAGATGGTATAGTGCAGTAATTTTAATTTTCTTATTATTTTGTTTTTAAATTTTAGATGTTTATGCAAAATTTTGATTGTTTAATTTCAACAGCTACCACAATTATAAAATGTATTGCATTTTAAAACATGCAGAGGATTCTCCAAATGTTATATTTTAATCAAATATTTGACACAGTATCTTCTATTGCTACATTAACAATTATTTTAAAAATAAACTTTCCTATAGCTGAGATACATGTTCTGCACTTGTAATAATTCTTTAGTGGGAAATGTTTACAAATATTTCTGGAAAATTTACTTTGAATAGCAAAATACAGGTTATCCTTTGTAGGAAGATAAGTATATAAGATGAAACTTGTAAGAGCAAAATAAACTCATGGATTTTTTGGAATAGACCTCAATACAGGATCTAAGAAAGCAAGCAAAGTCTAGGATTCTGATTTTGTGTTATCCAATGTCCTAAATAATCAGATCCTACTGTATCTCAGAGGGTGACCCAGGTGGCTGAGTGGTAAAGAATTGTGTTCAAGACAGGAGACAAGACTTTGATCCCTGGAGAAGGAAATGGCAACCCACTCTAGTATTCTTCCCTGGGAAATTCCATGGACAGAAGAGCCTGGTGCAGTGCAGTTCATGGGGTCACAAAGAAATTAAACAAGACCTAGCAACTAAAACGATATATTGCACTACAGAATATTAGAATAGAGGCTTGTTGCCTGAACCACTGCTGAGTCTCCTGTTATGGCCTCCCAAGTGTATTTGGAGATGGGGGTCTATAAGGAAAACATAAAGATTAAATGAGCTCATAAGGGTGACTCCCTGAACTGATAGTATTAGCATCCTTATAAGAAGATTCCAGACATTTCATCTTCTCTCAGTTAATTCAGAGAAAAGATCATATGAGGACAGAGTGAGAAGGTAGCCATCTGCAAACCAGGAAGAGAGACCTTTCCGAAACTGAATCAGCCAGCACCTTGGTCTGGGACTTCTAGCCTCCTGGACCATGAGAAAACACATCTCTGTTCCTTATGCCACCCAGTCTGTGGTATTTGTATGGCAGCCCTAACGGACTGATGCATCCACCAAATAAAATTTAAATTTAAAATGAAACAGATAACTGAAGCCAGATAAAATTAAGGAGGGTTAAGAAATATTCAGTCAAATTTCCTCAAAGCAAATAAGAATTCAAGGAAGATATGCATGATCACTGGAGAAGTAAATGGCAACCCACTCCAGTATTCTTGCCTGGGGAATCCCATGGACAGAGGAACCTGGAGGGCTATAGTCCACGGGGTCGCAAAAGTCGGACACTACTTAGCAACTGGACCACCACCACCACCATGCATGATCACTTGCACTGATAGAAAAATGAGAACAAATAGTTATAAAAATGTGAGGCTAGTGATAAATCACTAAAGAAAAAAATGGATATGGAGTGAAGAGAAAAATAAGTGACAAAAATATGCAATGTGCCTTCATTTTTTGGGGATTCACAGGTGACTCATATGGTAAAGAATCTGCTTGCAATCCAGGAGACCTGGGTTCGATCCCTGGGTTGAGAAGATCTCCTGGAGAAAGATATGACAACCCACTCCAGTATTCTTGTCTGGGGCATTCCATGGACAGAGGAACCTGGTGGGCTACAATCCATGCAGTGGCAAAGAGTCAGACACGACTGAGCATCTAACACTTTTCACTTTCACTTTCCACCCAGAACCAGTTCCTTGAGAGTGGTGGTGTTTATGGAGCTTGATCTTATCATCTGACTTCCATGTATCTCTGGAAAGGTGAAACTGTGTCTATGTGTGTGTGTGAGTGTGTGTGTGTGCATGTGTGTATAGTTTTATCATCTGGAGTCCTTCCCGATGGGAAAAGTTTTCACCATCATTATTTTTCACAGTCTCATCTAAGTGGAGCAACTTTGCACTCACAGAGCACAGTCAGATCATTTGGTAAAACAGGCTTGTCCTTTTCTCTCCATTAACTGGTTGAGAAAACACCACGAGGGTTCATAGATATGCATGGAGAAAGAGAAAGTAAAACAATTAAAGAGCATATTGAGCAGTTTCTTTGTTCCTATATAGACCCATTCATCATGGAACCTGTATATTTCACTTCCACTAAAAGCTGAAAATGTCTGGACAATCTTGAGTTGACACTATTCACTATTATGGCATATGGTAAAATAGAGAACAGAGGCTTAGATTTTAGCTCTTAATACTTCTTCTTTAAGATGGTGGTATAGACTTTGTTCACAATTATTTTGCCAGACCAAGTCATAAGTCCAAACCTGATTCCTTTGAATTTGGAAACTATAGCCTCTGTCCCTCATACCCACCCAAGGCTCTATATGTAATAATATGATCATCCATATACTTGTTGTAGTTTGTCTTTTTTATTCTTAGTTTTTTTTAATTTATGGTCTCCCCTACCCACATTCTCAGTAGATTGTTCAATTTTACTTTATTCATGCTGAATTGTTGTATTAGAGTTTTCTTCTATGTTGAGACTGTTTCAGAGTATTTTATTAACTTAAAAAGTTTTAATTATCATGTTCTAGTTTATTTCAGTAATTTTTAATAGCTATGAAGTTTGGTTTTGTTTTTGGGTTTTACTTTTTCTATTTTCCTTTTTTTATATATATTCAAGTATATTTCATGATTTTCACAGATCCACAATATAAGGCAATCACTTGGGGAGAAAAAGTAAGACAGAATTATTTCATTTCTTGGTTCAAGATTATTTTTGTTGATTGCTACAGTAAAGCTCAGTTTTCATAAACCATACCCCATGTTGGAGGAAGAGTCAGTTTTCTGATTTACAGTTATTAATTTATTTTTGATAGCTTCTTTTTGAGATATTTTCTATTTTTCCATCTTCACTAAGTTTCCAAGGATATCTCATCTCCCCAGATTAATCTGCTCAACTCCAAAACTAGGCTTCCTGAGATTCACCTTCTGTCTTATGTTTTGTCAAGTTCCTTCCTTTCAACATGGCAATAGTTCTTTTATTCACCACATCTTAGAATTACTTCCAGCGTCAGAGGTACTTCTGACAGGGATGAGAGTATAGAATGCCATTTATTTTTTATAAACTTACAGACTTGTAATGAAGGGTAACATTCTATACATGCTGAATGTAGGGGAATGTAATATGAAAATTGTATGAAGTTATATAATAGGAGTCATCAACTCAAAGGATATAAGTCTGAACAAACTCTGGGAGATAGTTAAGGACAGGGAAACCTGGAGTGCTGCACCATGGGGTCGCAAAGAATCAGACATGACTGAGCAGTTTAATAACAACAATATAATAGGAATAGAGAATATAGTTGATGACAGATTCATGGTTCAAGAAGATATATACAATTATTAGCAGATTATAATATGATTTTAGAAAAAAGAGATGATAAACTTTCTGGTTATATTAATAAATGCTTAGTGTCCAGAACTAAGATAATAGAGATGTGTACTGCACATATCTACTTTCTAAGCAATATCTTATAACTATTTAGAATTCACCCTGAGAATAGAAACCAGAATGGTAATGGACTTGAGACTATTAGAAATAAGCACTAATGTGCAACCTAATGGTATTGAGGATAGCTCATGTGAAAGTTGGTCTCCTCATCACTAAAAGTCCTCATCAAGTGGCTGGAAGGGCATAGAGCTGTGACTTTCTCAAATTCATGTTAAGACTGTGAAAGATTACCTCCCAGATTTCTTCAAAGTCTTGAGACTGGTATCTATAACAGGAAAGCAGCTTCTTTTTCTGAAACCATTTTATTTTTTGAAACCTCTATTTTTGTGGGCAGTATATATGTTGTTTTTCTAAGAGAGATTCATTTTAAGCCTCTAATATAAGTGTAAGACATTAAAGAGTAATGGTATTATGTGTGTTTGAGATAAGCAATTATGGCAATAAACACATGTAGAGGCTCTAGCATGATCTGAGAAGCACTGCATTAGTTTTGACATCTGTTTAATTAATCCTTGATAATTTTCTCACTTTCCATGGCCCTCAAATACTTCACTGGTAAAGTAAAAATGATAATATACAGCATCTTTACAGAGGAGGATATATAATTATGCTTCTGTCTTCTCCATGGGTATGATACATACTTTTTGCTTTAATAGATATGTTCTATTAAGTTTCTTCTATAATTGGGTAAGTCAGATAAAAAGGGACTGATGCAGACTCAATTCCTAAGTTGGGAAGATCCCCTGGATAGGAAATGGCAACCCACTCTAATATTCTCACCTGTTAAGTTCCATGGAAAGAGTAGCCTGGTGGGGTACAGTCCTTGGGATCACAAAGGGTCAGACACCATTGAGTGATTGACCACACATGCATGTAGATAAAATAGTGCATAATGAAATGAGAAATATATTAAATTAAATAAGTTTTTAGATAAAATCAATGTTATGAATAGAGAAAGGCTAAATAGCAAGTTGATATTCTGTTTTCTGATATACTTCTGCTATTAATTCAATGAATGAAATGGATCTCAAAATTCATTTGTGTATCTCTGTATAGCAAAAATAAACATCATAATAAAAGCAGAATTCTATCATTTTGAATCAATAACTTTTAAAACTTAAAAAAAAAGATTTACTCTGATAAATGTTTTCAACTCTTCCCATGAGGTGGCCAAAGTACTAGAGCTGTCTCTTATACACATCTAGATGTGTATAAGAGACAGACTGATATGAGTTATAAAATAGGCAAAATTATATACATTTCTTAATTAAAGATGCATATGGGGATGGAAAGAAATGCAATATTTGGATGTTTATCTTATTATTAATGCAAAATTAAGTATTTTGGTACACTCAAAAGTTTTCTTTAATGGAAAAATTAAGTCCAAGTAAATGGCTAAATTATTTTGCTGGGAGTTCATTTTCTTCTTACATTTTAATGTAATATTTTGTATCCTGAATTACTCAGTGGAAAAGTAAATTGATGGCATGAAATTAATTTTCACTTAAAAAAATCTACATGGATATAAATCACTGCAACTTGGGGGAGGTTGAAAAATGACTGTATTAACAAAATTTCATGTTCAACAGACAAATAAACATCCTCACAAATCCAAATCACCACTGCATATTTACTCATCATTACCCATAATCTACTTCAGATGATGATGATAAATGAACCAAGAAACTGGATCCCTGAACAATACCTATTTAATGATAATAAACAACCAAGAATATACAAAGACTCACCTGCCCTGAAATTGGTATTTAGCCTGATAAGGATCTTACTTAACTGCTGTTTCCACTGGCATAACTGTGTTTCTCTATTATCAGAGGTCCTTTTCCCAAAGTATAATAACAATTATATTTTAAAACTTATCTATTCATGAATGCAGTTAATATATAGTGATGAACTTTCTCAAGGTAAACTCAATTTTATTTAGGTGGATAGATAGAGTCATTGATCTATGTAGATTATCCATAAGAAACTGTTTGATATAGTTCTCTCTTTTCACCTATAACTAGCAGACTGACAATTTTGAATTTTTTGCAAAATTTATCAAAGTTCCATCCTTCAGTCTTCTATAGCTAGAAAATCAAGCTTTAACATTCTCATGTTTTTTGCTATGTCCAACAAGGCCTAATATGAACTCTTTGCAGTCTCTAAGTACCTGAAAAAGAAGTGCCCTTTGCTTTGTGCCTCTGGTAAATTCAGGTTATAACAGTTTGCAGTTATAAGACCAAACTACAACTGGGTACCTTAAATTATGTTTATAGTTTTCCTGGTCACTCTTTCACCCTTCTTGTCTATGGGCATGAAATGTCCTATTTTTATTCGAGTTTTCCATTATGTGTAAAAGATATAGCATAATATTTTTTATAGTTGTTGTTAAAAGATCTTAAAATAACTCAGATCAAAATGGAATTGCAAAAACAAAATGTATCCAGTAAAATAAATTGAAAACATAAATGGCAAATAGAATTACACTTATATAACAGACAATTCTAGTGTCTTTACATGTTGAAATGTAAGAGACAAACACATAGGAATAAACAATGGAAAATCCATTAACATATGTTATATGGAAATGAATAATGCAAGTAATATCTATGATATGGTGGTTTAATTAAAAAGACTTAATGGTCACTTTACTGAATAATAGAAGTTGCAATAAGCTTAATCTCTGGATAAAAAAAGTAAATTTTATTTTTGTGTATAAGAAAGAAAAAGAGAGAGAAGCAGTGAGGAAGATAATTGCATAGAATCAAAGACAGAGATATTAGAGACATTAGCACTTCTATTTGTGGTAAATCTTTCTCATAAGAATTGAAAAAGTTGAGACATGATTGAATTTTCCTGCAAAAGGTTGATTAGTGCAGACATTTCAAGAGGGTTTGGGGAAAACACTAGAATGACAGCTGTATTAGTTTCCTATTGCTGCCATAACAAATTGCCACAAATACACTGGAATAAAAAAATGCAAATTTGCTATCTTAAGAGTTTTAGAGGTCAGAAGTCCAAGATGTAGTCCATTGGCTAAAGTCAAGGTGACTGCCTGACTCCACAGAAATACAAAGGATCATAAGAGACTACTATGAGCAATTGCATGCCAAAACACACCTGAAGAAATGACCAAACTCTTAGAAATGAACACTCTCACAAGACTGATCCAGAAAGAAATAGAAAATAAGAACAGACTAATCACAAGTACTGAAATTGAAACTGTGATTAAAAACCTCCCAATAAACAAATGTCTTCACAGATGAATTCTATCAAACATTTAGAGAAGAGTGAACATATATCTTTCTGAAACTATCCCCACCCCCACCCTACCCCCCAAAAAGGCAGAGGAAGGAATCCTCCCAAAGTCATTCTGTGAGGCCAGCATCATCCTGTAGTAGGCACACTTGATTTACACCTAGAGGAAGATAGATGTAGTGCAGGACTCACACTGTAGTTATTTCCCTTTTCAGGATGGCCATCTACACAAGCAATCCCAAGATGTGGTCCAGATGAAAGAACAGCCAAAACCTGGAGATTTGAGGACACTGTCAGAAGTGTAAAACTTTCATTGGTTCCCCAAATCACCACAGACTTCAGGACCACAGTCCCAAGCTTTTTATCTAATTTGTCGTCTTTCTGTTTTAACTGATTTGCTCACACCATTTACAGCTAATGTGCATTATGAAAAAAAAAAAAAAAAGCTGTTAAATATATAATCTTATAATTTGTTTTCTATTTTTTGATCTATTTTTGTGTGTTTCCTTTTCCCTCTTTTTCTGATTCCCATTGGATGGTGCATTTTTTATTATTACACATATTTGTCTTGTGGGATTATTAGATAAAATCATTTGTTATTTTAATAGTTGCTTTAAAGTTATAATAAAATTATTTAACTGAACATATTCTACTCACAAGTAATATATTACTTTACACATACTTGTCTCATATTAAAGTAACATAGCAGTACACAAGTTTCCCTCATTATTCAAAATTAGAACATTCCTATTAAAAATTTGCATAAAGCAAAATGGCATAAACCAAAGAAACATAGAGTATCTCCCTACTTTCTAAATGTCGAGACCTACATTAGTACCTATTTTCACTAATATAAAGAAATCCAAAGAGGGCTTTTGCTTTTACAAAAAAAAATAAAAACAAAAATAATACATATTATTGTACTAGTGCAGTTCTTAATACAACCTTTCAGAAAATAGAGAATAATTACATTATTTATTTCTAGGCCTTTGTGCTATTTTTGTTATAAATTTTATTTAATTAATATTATGAATCCCCAAATACGTTCTTGTTGCTCAGTTGCTAGGTTGTATCTGACCATTTGTGACTCCATGGACTGCAGCATCCCAGGCTTCCCTGTCCTTCACTATCTCCTGGAGTTTGTTCAGACACATGTGAATTGAGCTGATGATGCCATGGAACCATTTTATCCTCTGTTATCTCCTTCTCCTTTTGCCCTCAATCTTTTGTAGCATCAGGGTCTTTTCCAGTCAGTCAATTCTTTGCATCAGGTGGCCAAGCTATTGGAGCTTCAGCTTCAGCATCAGGCCTTCCAATGATATTCAGGATTGATTTCCTTAAGTTTTGGCTGGTTTGATCTCCTTGCTGTGCAAGGGAATTTCAAGAGTCTTCTCCAACATCAAAATTTGAAAACATCAGTTCTTTGGTGCTCAACCTTCTTTATGGTCCCACTTTCACCTCTGCATGTGACTACTGGAAAAACCATAGCTTTGGCTACACCAACCTTTGTCAGCAAAGTGATGTCTCTGCTTTTTAATATGCTCTCTAGGTTTGTCTCTTCAAGAAAATTAGAGGTACAAAGGGAACATTTCATGCAAAGATGAGCACAATAAAGGACAGAAATGGTATGGACCTAACAGAAGCAGGAAATATTAAGAAGAGGTGGCAAGAAGACACAGAAAAACCGTACAAAAAAAAAGAAAGAAAAAAGATCTTAATGACCTGGATATCACCTGAAGACAGACATCTTGGAGCATGGAGTCAAGTGGGCCTTAGGAAGCATTAGTATGAGCAAAGCTAGTGGAGGTGATGGAATTTCATCTGAGCTATGTCAAATACTAAGAGATGATGCTATTAAAGTGTCATTGGCTAACATTATCCTCATGATGAGCTATATTCTTTTCTTTTTTAATCACTGGGAACTTTTGTTGGATATTAGATATCTTGCTGCTGCTGCTAAGTTGCTTCAGTCATGTCTGACCCTGTGTGACCCCATAGATGGCAGCCCACCAGGCTCCCCCGTCCCTCGGATTCTACAGGCAGGAATACTGGAGTGGGTTGCCATTTCCTTCTCCAATTAGATATCTTGAGTTCTTATTATTGGGTTCTGATAATTTTTTTTTATCAGTTCAATTCAGTCACTTAGTTGTGTCTGACACTTTGCGACCCCATAGACTGCAGCATGCCAGGCCTCCCTGTCCATCACCAATTCCCAGAGTTTACTCAGATTCATGCCCATTGAGTTGGTGATGCCATCCAACATCATAAGTAACATAACTGTGCTACTTGGAACATGATATCCTATGTCATACTTTAAAAATTTTTAAATTAATGAATTAATTTAAATTTTTGACTGTGCTGGATCTGCATTGCTTTGCGGGCAGGCTTGTCTTTAGCTGTGGCAAGTGAGGGCTGCTCTCTAATTGTGGTGTGTGGGTTTCTCACTGTGGTGGCTTCTCTTGTTGCAGAGCACAGGCTCCAGGGCATGGTGGGCTGCAGGAGTTGCGGTATGCAGGCTCAGTAGTTGTGGCTCATAGGATCTAGAACAACAGGGTCAATACTTGTGGCACAGAGGCTTAATTGCTTCACGGCATGTGGGATCTTCCCAGACCAGGGATCAAACTTGCACCTCCTACACTGGCAGGCAGATTCTTTACCACTGAGACAGGAGGGAAGCCCTCAGTTAATTTTAGACAGAGTCAGAGCTACATTTAGTCCTTTCCCCACTAAATGACACGACTCTTTTTAGTCTCTCACCCAATGCCTCAGAAGTGAGGAGGTTTTCCACACTGATTGCTCTTAACAGGTACTGTTCTTTCATGTTGTCTTAAATTTTTGGGGAAAACAAATGTTCTGATCATAGCAAATGCTCATGCTCATACACAGGAAAGTATTAATATAAGTTGAAACAGAACATTTGACGTCTCAGTTAAGTAATATGGCATTTTTATAGGCAATGTTTAAAGCAAATGTTTATGTAAATGAATATTTCTGTGCCGCATTCTTATGGGAAAAATGATGAATTAATAATTGATCATTATTGAAATGATTTGAGAAATATGACTGGTATGGGAAAATGCACATTAAAAAGCAGAGCTGATTTAAACTTCTTATATCTTCATCTTTTCCTTTTAATGCAAATGTTAATTTTAATTAATGTGTTTCTAGATTTGGCAACATTTTTTAGTAATGCCATTTCTTTCTCAGTAGTTACCAAGGTTTTTCTCATTAAAAAAAGAGCCATTGTACTTCCAACTTTGCCTAGCACATCTAATAGTCTGCAGCAAAAAATCCTATAAAATCAGTCAATTATATTTATGGAAGGATTTCTTTTTCCCAGAAAAGCAATACTAAGCTTTCAAAGCATAATACTAATAAAAACCTAAATTTAAAATAAAATTAAGACAAGATACTCTCTTTCTGGAGGATAATAAAGCTTAAAAGTTTTGAATTTTTAAATTTTAGAGTTGTACTGCAAGAAATCATTTAATAAACTTCATTATAATTTCACAATGTTGATGGCACTTTTGAGAGTGCTTTTAAAATGCAGTACACATATGGGAATTTCTAAAAATAAGCTTTTATATTGTGTCATCTCTCTCATGTAGACAGAATAATATTTTCATGTCAAAATGTCATCAGCGTATGAATGATTCTTTCATCAAATTCAGTGTATTAAACTGCATTTTCTGTAAAATTTTAAGATTTCTTAATATTTATCAAGCTACTCTAATTTTAAAAAAGAAAGAATAAAAGAGAGAGAGCAAAAAAAGAAAACAAGAGACAAGTGGAAAGAAGAGAGACGGGAAGAAATTAAGGAAATGATTGAGAGTGGGAGAAATAATGGAGGGAGCTAAAGAAGGCTGGAAGGAGTCCTACTCATCTAAGAATAAGGACCATCTAATGAGGGGCTTCCCTAGTGACTCGGTGAAGAATTTGCCAGCCAAGGCAGGAGACATGGGTTCTTTCTCTTGTGCAGAAATTTCCAACATGCCACAGGCAACTAAGCTGTGCATCGTAACTAATGAGCCTGTGCCCTAGAGCCTGGGAACCACAACTGGTGAGCCCACACGCCGCAACCACTGAAGCCCGTGTGCCCTAGAGCCTCTGCTCGGCAATAAAAGCAGCCTTGACAATGAGAAGACTGTGCGCTGCAACTAAAGAGTTGCCGTCCCAACTAGAGAAAAGACCGCTGGAGCAACAAAGACCCAATACAGCCAAAAAATACATAAAATTGTAAAAAGAATCACCCAGTGAAAATGATTCATATGGCGTGAAATATATATTTCAAAACTACACCTAAAAACAAATACTGGTATACAAATTTGATTATAGCAAATCAAGTCCTAATGATAAACTATAGAGGAATATACAGGAAACTTCAGTTTAAAAATATGCCACTCTTGTCTCTCATTACAAATTTATAATTCATCATTATATTAAAATTCATTTAATGATTATTTCCATATTTTCTATTGTCTGGGACAAATATTTCTACATACAAACATCATTTTTTTTGCTTGTTTTATGGGTGGATAAACTCTTTAATATTCTATGATTATTTAAATGTAGTATTCTATACAGCAGTACTCTTTAAAAAACTTTCTACCATCGACTTCCAGTTCTCCAGAGAATAAATTTCTGTGAGCAGACCAGTGTTTAGTAATAATTACTACTAATCAGATAAAGAAAAACTATGTGAGACAGTCTAAGAATGATTAATTTATCATCAGGGACTAAAATAACTACGTGGAGAGACTCCATTAGAAGAAAGTATAGACCTGTCAAAGACAGACTTGATATTTTGCCACAGAAGAAAAATTTACCACCTTTGCTTTCACTGGTATAGCTAATTAATATTTTGTATGGATTTGTTTAAATTAGTCCACCAGGGAGTTGAGTATTATACAAAAATAATAAAGCCAAGTACAGATACTACTCTCTCCTTGAATAAATATAATTTTTCCCAAAAAAGTTACTTTTTCTCTTCCAAAATTATAAAAGTCTTTTTAAGTTCCTTTTTTGTTTGATTTGGTAGAATTTTTAATCCCATTTCTAATGTCAGGTAGAATATTACAAGTGAATACATTCAAAACATGGTTAAAGATTTAATTTATCTAAAATATTTTAATAATGTTTTATAATATCATTTTATATATTTTTATAATTTGATTTATTGTCTTAATTGACTAATTTAAATTGCGGAAGCCGTGTTAGAACAGCAAGAATCATAGTCTTTCAGGCAGACTGCCTGGGTTCATGTCATTGCTGCCTGTTCAGTTCAGTCGCTCAGTCGTGTCTGACTCTTTTTGAACCCATGAATCACAGCACGCCAGGCCTCCCTGTCCATCACCAAATCCCGGAGCTCACTCAGAGTCATGTCCATCGAGTCAGTAATGCCATCCAGCCATCTCATCCTCAGTCGTCCCCTTCTTCTCCTACCTCCCAGCATCAGAGTCTTTTCCAAAGAGTCAACTCTTCCCATGAGGTGGCCAAAGTACTAGAGCTTCAGCTTTAGCATCATTCCTTCCAAAGAAATCCCAGGGCTGATTTCCTTCAGAATGGACTGGTTGGATCTCCTTGCAGTCCAAGGGACTCTCAAGAGTCGTCTCCAACACCACAGTTCAAAAGCATCAATTCTTCGGCACTCAGCCTTCTTCACAGTCCAACTCTCACATCCATACATGACCACAGGAAAAACCATAGCCTTGACTAGACGGACCTTAGTCGGCAAAGTAATGTCTTTGCTTTTGAATATGCTATCTAGGTTGGTCATAACTTTTCTTCCAGGGATTAAGTGTGTTTTAATTTCATGGCTGCAATCACCATCTGCAGTGATTTTGGAGCCCCCAAAAATAAAGTCTGACACTGTTTCCACTGTTTCTCCATCTATTTCCCGTGGAGTGATGGGATCGGATGCCATGATCTTCATTTTCTGAATGTTGAGCTTTAAGCCAACTTTTTCACTCTCTTTTTTTACTTTCATCAAGAGGCTTTTTAGTTCCTATTATTAGCTACTATCTTGATTCTGTTACTTAAATTCTCTTAACTGATTCATTTCTCTAATTGATAAAATGAAAGCTATGAGATAATAATGCAATTAATGTAGGAAAATCACATTCAGTTCAGTTCAGTTCAGTCTCTCAGTCGTGTCTGACTCTTTGTGACCCCATGAACCACAGCACGCCAGGCCTCCCTGTCCATCACCAACTGCCGGAGTCCACGCAAACCCATGTCCATTGAGACAGTGATGCCATTCGACCATCTCATCCTTTGTCGTCCCCTTCTCCTCCTGCCCTCAATCTTTCCCAGCATCAGGGTCTTTTCAAATGAGTCAGCTCTCCGCATCAGGTGGCCAAAGTATTCGAGTTTCAGCTTCAGCATCAGTCCTTCAAATGAATACCCAGGACTGATCTCCTTTAGGATGAAATGGTTGGATCTCCTTACAGTCCAAGGGACTCTCAAGAGTCTTCTTCAACATCACAGTTCAAAGCACCAATTTTTTGGTGCTCAGCTTTCTTTATAATCCAAATCTCACATCCATACATGACTACTGGAAAAACCATAGCCTTACTAGATCAACCTTTGTTGGTAAAGTAATGTCTCTGCTTTTTAATATGCTACCTGAGGTGGTCATAACTTTCCTGCCAAGGAGCAAGCGTCTTTTAGTTTCATGGCTGCAATCACCATCCTCAGTGATTTTGAAGCCCAGAAAAATAAAGTCAGCCACTATTTCCACTGTTTCCCCATGTATTTGCCATGAAGTGATGGGACCAAGTGCCATGATCTTAGTTTTCTGAATGTTGAGCCTTAAACCAACATTTTCACTCTCCTCTTTCACTTTCATCAAGAGGTTTTAAGTTCCTCTTCACTTTCTCCCATACCGGTGCTGTCATCTGCATATCTGAGGTTATTGATATCACATTAAGATAATGCAAATTACATGTGAAATTTTAATAAAAAGTAGTTGCTTTTATCATCATTAGCATCATCACCATCATCATCATTTTATTCAGTAAATCATACTAAATTATTTTTTAAATGAGAGAATTTGAAAGTGTTAATATCTTATTATCCTCCTATTTACAAAAAATGACAGTTTTTTAGGTAAGTTCTTGTGTACACTGGAAATCACAGCTATTAAACAATAAAAAAATTGAAAGATACATTATTCACCCTATTAAATATACATTTAAAAGTCGTATGGAAAAATTAGTTTTCTAAAAAGTCAAGATGTCACATCTTCTCAATTTCTTTAAATTCACTGCATTAATTTGATTTTGAAATTTGCTACAAATTCATTTAAGTAATATAGTCATTACTTAGAGAGAAATTTTATATCATAGATCTTTCAACCAGAAGGCCTCAAGGACACTTTTAAATATGAGCTAGTGAATCCAAAATATCATTCATTATCTGTCATAGATTGATGCCCTTCTTGGGAGTTGGCTGATTTGTCATAAGCTGGATATTCAACTTACTGTCTTACATTCTGTCTCCTAGGCTCTGAACTTTTATGTCTCTAGGTAAAAATTGCACCTCTTTGATTCAGGATATGTGTGTGTGTGTGCACTCTGTGCATGTTCACGCATACATGAATTATGTACACGCACTTATTTTGTTTAATTTTTTTCTTTTTTGTTAAGTCACACGCTGTGTATAGAAAAAAATGAACGGTGCAGAAGAAAAGAAACTTGCTCTGTGACTTAACAGCAATAGAGATAAAGTTCTCAAAATATATTACCCTGTCCTTGAAGATGAAAATGAAAAAGATTAAAATATTAATGCAAATATGACAAAAATAGTGCAATCTACAAAGGGTTAGCATTGTTCTTCTTTTGCATTATCATTTATACAACGCTTTTTATTATTTTACATATTAAATTTTACATTAAAAATAAAACATTTTTAATTTCCCATTTAGTACCTTTTCAGTTATATATCAGTTGTATCTCTTTTCTTTATTGATCTATCTTAGGGACAAAATGATACACCTCAGAGACTTTCAAATGCAGGACAGTTCAGTTCAGTCACTTAGTTGTGTCTGACTCTTTGCCACCCCATGGGCTACACTACGCCAGGCTTCCCTATCCATCACCAACTCCTGGAGGAGCTTACTCAAAAGCAGGTATGTGACTCTGAATTCTGTTACCATGTTCTCACGATGGCCATGCTTTCCACTGGCTCCTTCCAGTCAAGGATGGAGTGAGTATACAGCGAGCTTGTATAGGAGTTAGGGTAAAGCAACAAGTTAGGACCTGCTCTTAGACTTGTAAGGGGTATTGCTATGATATATTTAGATAACTGGGAGGCAAAATATTCTTTATCATGAACATATCTCTTCAGTTATTTTTTGCCTGTCTTTTACATAAGATTTTCTGAAAATATGTTTTCAGAAATGTATGAAAATATGAAACATCTACTAGAGTTTCAGTTATACTTATGATACATTTATGGGTTCATCTCATTTCTCCAAGAGTATATCAGACCTTGATCCTGGGAAAGACTGGGAGCAGGAGGAGAAGGTGGCAACGGAGGATGAGATAATTGGATGGCATCACTGACTCAATGGATCTGAGTTTGAGCAAACTCCAGGAGATGGTGAAGGACAAGGAAGCCTGGCGTGCTGCAGTCCATGGAGTCACAAAGCGCTGGACAGGACTGAGCGACTGAAGAACAATAACATACCATTCTCTTGTTTTGTCCTACAGTCAAATGGAACATTTTTCTCAGTATTGTTCAGACATGTTTCTTTTCACTTGTAGTAATATATATGTTAACTATACTTGCATTTGGAAAGTAAGCTAGTGACTGTCAATAATCACAGCCACAATTCACCAATATACTTTTTGTATTGAGGTAGGAAATGCAACTTTATAAATGTAAGCAAGGAATAAAGCAAATTATTTTTACATAAGTTGAATGTGGTCTAAAAATAAGTAAGTTTTTAAAATTATTCTTTAAAGTGATAACGTATCTGTTGTATAAATATGTAACATCAATAGATTTTTCTAGGTTAAAGCTAGAAGACTTTCTCCTTTCTAAGATGAAAGATTTTCTCTAAATACCCTCTGTTGCCTACTGTCCAATATTCCAGGACGGAGGTAAAGGCTTAGAGTGCTTCAGCTCTTTGGGATATTTAGAAAAACTGATTAGGTGTGTGTAGCTTAGCCCTGCCTTTTTCCTTTTGTAAGCAAATCTATTCACAGAGAGAATAATTTTTTATTGTTTCCATCACGGCTTCTGTGTTAACCTAGCTAGACCTTTCTTCCACGTAGGGAAGACTGTCTGACTAGCAGAATATGCTCCCAATTTACTAAGTCTTATTCTGTGATTCAGGTAGAAATTTCATTTGAACACCAGACTGAGCTATATCTTCTGACCTCAGCCTTATCATGATACAATTGATAATTTGCTTTTCATGGCTGGGTGTGCTTGGGATAAGGTAGGAACAGTTAGGTATGAAGCATTCTGTCTCTTAAGAAAAAAGGGGATGTTTGTATATTTCTGTAAATAAATTTAATTATAAAATATTCATGAACCTCATATAACTTTACAAGGCATAACAATTAAATTTGAAATATAAGAAACACTTTATGATATATGGGGGGGAAATCCATCTCAAAATTGTTTGTTCTCAAGAAAAAACTTTTAGCTGCGTGTGTTACACGCAGATAGAATGTAAAGAAAAAGAGAGAGAGAGAAAAAAAAAAATTCAGTAGTCAAAACCTTATGTATTTAATCTAAGATGACTCAGACATAAATTCCATGTACCTTATTTTTAGTCATTAATGTTTTGCACAAAAAACCCCATGGGGCCTGAGATTGTATGCTTTAAGCTTCCCACTTTTACTGTAGAGGAATCGGGTTTGAGTGAATTTGGGTAAAGTTCTTAGAGAATCTGTAAATTTAGTGCAAAAGTGACATTAATGTAGACCTTCTGAAATTTTATTTTATTTATTTATTTATTCTTTTTTAGTTCACTGCTTTTATTTTATTTATTTATTTTGTATGTGCAATATTTATATTTCTTTTTTCTTTTTACTTTACATTATTGTATTGATTTTGCCATATATCAACATGAATCCACCACGGGTGTACACATGTTCTCAATCCTGAACCCCCGTCTCACCTCCCTCCCCATACCATCCCTCTGGGTCATCCCAGTGCACCAGCCCCAAGCATCCTGTATCCTGCATCGAACCTAGGTTGGTGATTTGTTTCTTATATGATATTGTACATGTTTCAATGCCATTCTCCCAAATCATCCCACCCTCTCCCTCTCCCACAGAGTCCAAAACACTATTCTATACATCTGTATCTCTTTTGCTGTCTCGCATGCAGGGTTATCATTACCATCTTTCTAAATTCCATATATATGCATTAGTATACTGTATTGGTGTTTTTCTTTCTGGCTTACTTCACTCTGTATAATTGGCTCCAGTTTCATCGTAGAGTTGTGATTTCACAGAGTTCTACTTCTGGTGTCTCTAATCTAGATTTAATAATATTCTAACTTTTTGAAATTTCAGATATGATACCTGATATTACAAGAATGAAATATATGTATGTAAATGTAATATGCACATATATGCATAAATGTAAAATACAGGGCTGAATGCATTCAATATTTGGGAACAAAATCTGGTCATTAACAGGGTAGATAACTTGTTTTAAGTAATTCATATAAGTAATTTTGCTCTGCAGTATGTCACATAAGATATATTGTTATAGCTTCTAAGAAAGCTTGGAAGTTTAAATCTACATTTAAATTCTAATACATGCAAATTTAGACCTATGCAAATGAGATTATTAGGTTAGTGTTAGAAATTTTTAAAATTTCTATTTAAATGTATAAATCCTATGAAGATAAGGATTTAGAGACATACTTGTGCTTTGATGTTACCTCTGAGAACATGTTTGAAATAATTAAAGGTTTGCTTACAGACAGATATTATAGGAAATTGTAAAGTAGATGGTTTGATATTCCTTTGCTGTTATCATATATTTCTTTTTTTCTCTACTGCTTTCCAGTTTCCCAATTTCCTCAGTGAAAATGCTGTCCTAATTTAGAAAATGAATAAGATTCATTTGTTTTGGGGTTCAGTTCAGTTGTTCAGTTGTGTCTGACTCTTTGTGACCCCATGGACTGCAGCATGCCAGGGTTCCCTGTCTGTCACCAAGACCCAAAGCCTGCTCAAACTCATGTCCATTGAGTCAGTGATGCCATCCAACAATCTCATCCTCTGTCATACCTTTCTCCTCCTGCCTTCAATCTTTACCAGTATCAGGGTCTTTTCCAATGAGTCAGTTCTCCCCATCAGGTGGCCAAAGTATTTCAGTTTCAGCTCCAGCACCAGTCCTTGCAATGAATATTCAGGACTGATTTCCTTTAGGATTGACTGGTTGGATCTCCTTTTAGTCCAAGGGACTATCTAGATTCTTTTCAAACCCCACAGCTCAAAAGCATCAATTCTTCAGCATTCAGCATTCTTTATGGTCCAATTCTTACATCCATATATCAGTCAATCAGTCATTCAGTCAGTTCAGTCGCTCAGTCGTGTCTGACTCTTTGAGACCCCATGAATCTCAGCAAGCCAGGCCTCTCTGTCCATCACCAACTCCCGAAGTTTACCCAAACTCATGTCCATCGAGTTGGTGATGCCATCCAGCTATCTCATCCTCTGTCATCCCCTTCTCCTCCTGCCCCCAATCCCTCCCAGCATCAGGGTCTTTTCCAATGAGTCAACTCTTCACATGAGGTGGCCAAAATATTGGAGTTTCAGCTTTAGCATCAGTCCTTCCAAAGAATACCCAGGACTGATCTCCTATAGGATGGACTGATTGGATCTCCTTGCAGTCCAAGGGACTCTCAAGAGTCTTCTCCAACACCACAGTTCAAAAGCATCAATTCTTCGGTGTTCAGCTTTTTTCACAGTCCAACTCTCACATCCATACATGACCACTGGAAAAACCATAGCCTTGACTAGAATGATCTTTGTTAACAAAGTAATGTCTCTGCTTTTGAATATGCTATCTGGGTTGGTCATAAGTTTCCTTCCAAGGAGTAAGCGTCTTTTAATTTCATGGTGGCAGTCACCATCTGCAGCCCAAAAAAATAAAGTCTGACACTGTTTCCCCATCTATTTCCCATGAAGTGATGGGACCAGATGCCATGATATTAGTTTTCTGAATGTTGAGCTATACGCCAACTTTTTAACTCTCCTCTTTCACTTTCATCAAGAGGCTTTTTAGTTCCTCTTCACTCTCTGCCATATGGGTGGTGTCATCTGCATATCTGAGGTTATTGAGATTTCTCCCGGCAATCTTGATTCCATCTTGTGCTTCTTCCAACCCAGCGTTTCTCATGATGTACTCTGCATATAAGTTAAATAAGCAGGGTGACAATATACAGCCTTGATGTACTCCTTTTCCTGTTTGGAACCAGTCTGTTGTTCCATGTCCAGTTCTAACTGTTGCTTCCTGACCTGCATATAGGTTTCTCAGGAGGTGGTTCAGGTGGTCTGGTATTCCCATCTCTGTCAGAATTTTCCACAGTTTATTGTGATCCACACAGTCAAAAGATTTGGCATAGTCAATAAAGCAGAAATAGATGTTTTTTTTCTGGAACTCTCCTGCTTTTTCGATGATCCAGTGAATGTTGCCAATTTGATCTCTGGTTCCACTGCCTTTTCTAAAACCAGCTTCAACATCTGGAAGTTCACACTTCATGTATTGTTGAAGCTTGGCTTGGAGAATTTTGAGCATTTCTTTACCAGCATGTGAGATGACTGCAAACGTGCGGTATCTTGAGCCTTCTTTGGCCTTTCCTTTTTTAGGGATTGAATGACTAGTGGAGAAACCATACATTTGACTAGACAGAACTTTGTCTGCAAAGTAATATCTCTCATTTTCAGTATACTGTCTAGGTTGGTCATAGCTTTTTTTCCAAGCAGCAAGCATCTTTTAATTTCATGGCTGTAGTAACCATCTGCAGTGATATTGGCGCCCAAGAAAATAAAATCTCTCACTGTTTCCATTGTTTTTCCATCTATTTGCCCTGAAGTGATGCAACAATGGATGTGAGTTTGAGTGAACTCTGGGAGTTGGTGATGGACAGGGAGGCCTGGCATGCTGCAATTCATGAGGTCACAAAAAGTCAGACATGACTGAGCGACTGAACTGAACTGAACTGAACTGATGCAACTGGGTGCCATGACCTTAATTTTTTGAACAATGAGTTTTAAGCCAACTTTTTCACACTCATCTTTCATTTTCATCAAGAGTCTCTATAGTTCTTGTTTTCTGCCATAGGGTGGTGTCATCTGCATATTTGAGGTAATTGATATTTCTCCTGGTAATCTTGATCCCCCCTTATGCTTCACCCAGCCTGGCATTTCACATGATGTACTCTGCATATAAGTTAAATAAACAGGTTGACAATATACAGCCTTGACATACTCCATTCCCAGTTTGGAACCAATCGGTTTTTCCATGTCTGGTTCTAACTATTGCTTCTTGACCTGGGTACAGATTTCTCAGGAGGCAGGTCAGGTGGTCTGGTATTCCCATCTCTTGAAGAATTTTCCATGGTTTGTTGTGCTTTGGGTTTACAGTTAGCAGTTAAGTTGATCTAGCAGAAAACAAAATAAAACTGGACTTGAATTTTCCTTTAAGAATGTATGGGCATCCCTGGTGGTCCACTGTTTAAGAGTCTGTCATGCAATTTGGGGGACACAGTTTAATCCCTGGTCCAGAAAAATCCCACATGCCACAGAGCAACTAAGCCCATATGTGTGCTTAGTCGCTAAGTCACATCCGACTCTTTGTGATCCCATGGACTGCAGCAACCCAAGCTCCTCTGTCCATGGGGATTTTCCAGGAAAGAATACTGGAGAGGGTTGCCATGCCCTTCTCCAGGGGATCTTAACAACCCAGGGATCAAACCCAGGTATCTGGCATTGCAGGCATATTCTTTTACTGACTGAGTCACAGAGAAGCCCTAGAATATTGGAATGGGTAGCATATCCTTTCTCCAGAGGATCTTCCCAACCCAGGAATAGAACCAGGGTCTTCTGCATTGCAGGTGGATTCTTTACCAGTTGAGTTATCAGGGAAGCCCAACTAAGCCCGTGATCCACAACTACTGAGCCCATGCACCCAAGAGTCCATGCTCCACAATAAGAGAAACCACGGTAATGAAAAGCCCATGCACCTCAACTAGAGAGAAACCCTGCTCAGTACAAGAAGAGAAAGTCCCCACATAGCAACTAAGCATTGGCACAGTCAAAACTAACTTAAATAAACAAATAAAGTTTAAAAAGATAAAGAATGTACATTAATAAGATACTCTGATATTAGGCCAACTCCACATGTTTCCAGGTTTGATCCCTTATTGTTTCCATTGTCTTTCATTCCGTAGCTTTAACATAGAGCAAGGGACATTTCTTCATGTCTTCCCAGGTTTTTCATTCAGACTAAGAAAATAGATTATTCTTAGAATTGTTTCATAGGATAGAATCAAGGACACAGTTATAAGAAAAAAAAAAAACAACTGACATTTTTCCATTGTATTTCATTAATCACAATCAGGAATACAGTCTTTCAAATTCAAGAAATGGTAGTATAAATGAAAGTGTTTTGATAGTTTTGGTCCAGCCAGAATAAAGCCCTGGAATCTGATAAGGTATCACGTTCTGTGGGGCAGTGGTGTAGAATAGAACAAGACAAACATCTTACTGGGAAGAAAAAAGGCAGAAACTGACTTTAGGTAGATAGTCAGCTGGGGCAGCCTTGTCATTTAACAGACTAGAAGAATTATTATTATTATTTTTAGAAAGGGTGCTAAAACAGTTGCATAAAATAGCAAAGGTACAAGTATTGCTGCTAATAAGCAACAGACATGGGAGTCAATTTTGGGTAGATTTTACAAGATCCATTACACTATGAAGGAAACCCTCTATCAGCATTTTTAGGTAAAATAAATGTTCTTCATGTTAAGTATCAATTGTTACCTTATTTAAACAGAAATGCAGGTGAATGGGTATATTTAAATAAATATGATATTTTTAATTTTTAATTTTAGCAATTTATTATGCTTAAAAATATAACATTTTGCAAGGGGTGAACATGGATTGGATTCCCCTAGTGGCTCAGACAGTAAAAAATCTGCCTGCAATGTAAGAGTTCTGATTTCAGTCCCTGGATTGGAAAGATTGCCTAGAGAAGGGAATGGCTACCCACTCCAGTAAACTTGCCTGGAGAATTTCATGAACAGAGGAGCCTGGCAGGCTACAATCCATGGGATCACAAAGAGTTGGACATGACTGATTACATAGATCACTATTTACATGCTAGACTCATTGCTCTTTAAACAATTCTTTTTTTTTCTTTTTTTGTAATGCATTAATTTTTCATAGATCAAACATTTAAAAAGATATAAAGACATTTTGGGGGATAATTTGAAATTTTTGAATATGGGCTAAGATGATATGAAATATTATTTTTAGCTTTTTCAGGTGTTTTAACAATTCTTGATGATGTTTTGTTCTAATAGCACATTATGGGCTTCTGTTCAGCAAAGCAATTGTTTGATAATACCAGAAAAAATGGCTGAACTGTGGATTTGCTTATTTGTTAATAATATTAGTAGCTCAGATGTAACTGCAAACATTCCACAGTAGAAACTCAATGTTTCTTTGATGGATGTGTGAATAGTCAATGCCATTTACTCACAATTTCGTATATCCCAGAAAATTCACTAGTGGTGGTTGGTGGTTTAGACATTCAGTAATGTCCGATTCTTGTGACCTATGGGCTGTAGCTCATCAGGCTTCTCTGTCCTTGGGATTTTCCAGGCAAGAATACTGGCGTGAGTTACCATTTCCTTCTCCAGGGGTTCCTCCCAACCCAGGGATTCAACCTGGGTCTCCTGCACTGCAGGCAGATTCTTTACTGACTGAGCCACCAGAAAAGCCCTAGAAACTTTACTATCACTTATTCAATACTAACAACATCATTGCAAGATTAGTGATAGTTTTCCCACTTAACAGAAGGGATGACACATATTAAATAATTTTCTCTGAAGACAAATATTAGATGACAGCCCACTTTCTTTTTGGAAGGCTTCTATTTGGGTTGACAGCTAATATTAAAGGAAACAGTGTACCTATATTTTTATAAGCAATATAATCAATGAAAATATTGTAAAAATGAATGGTGGAAAGAATGGTTGTTTGCCATTAAACAGAAG
This sequence comes from Cephalophus harveyi, assembly GCA_006410635.1. Classification (NCBI taxonomy): domain Eukaryota; kingdom Metazoa; phylum Chordata; class Mammalia; order Artiodactyla; family Bovidae; genus Cephalophus; species Cephalophus harveyi. The sequence goes on along the minus strand of SJYT01019897.1, from coordinate 213,714 downwards.
TTTTGCTTAACAGTGAGAGATACATTTCCTCATTAGCTCAGAGCAAGGTGATATACTCAATAATCTGCATAAAAATTGGCATAAGTTTTTATAATTAACATGACAGAAGTCTTTTAGTATGACTAAGGATGTTTACAACCTGTAACTATGGCTGCAGCAATGGCTTAACTTTTTCAACCATACCAGAACTTAAACTGACTTAAATTATCATAACACATAGTCTAAGTTGTTTACACTAAATTAGAAGTGACCTCAATTTCTATAATAGAAATAAGCTATATATTATGTAGCTTTATATAAAAGCTATACTTGTGGGTACTTTGTAATATTTTGCTAGCGTAATCTAATGCCAAATGCACTTGAACATCCTCTCTCTCTTTTTTTTTTTTTGTGTGTGGAAGGTGCCTATGATCTATAAAAGGCAAGAAATCTCATTTGAATAGAGGAAAAGGATGAGCTATTATTTATGCATAGACAAAATTTTTAGGATTCAGCTGTGTCATTGATAGATGGATAGACTGCTAAGAAACCATTTGAGACTTCTGTGATTAGGTTAGACAGGTCCCAACTCCTATTAGTGAGTGTTGCCTTGTTCTGTTACAGAGAGGAGGCAGCTGTCTTCTTCAGTTTTCCCGTGGTGCTGCCTGCTTTAACTAAGCCTGTAACATTTTCGACAAGCAAATCAGGAAGGACTTCACAGACAGATGGCAAAGCTGCCTATGCATTCTCATTTATATGCAACCTTGGTTCCTAACTGTACTTGAGCCATATGCAGGCGTTTTGTGTTCCCACTGGACTGGTTTTAAGTGCTAGGCAGACAAGTCAAATCTATCTTGGTCCATGTTTTCCTAATATGATTTAATTCAGTGGAGTTATGCAAAGTGTTTATCAAAAGAATTTTTGAAACTAAAATCTTGGCTGACTGCAAAAATTAATACCAACCATAGCTAGTGAGAAGAGTGCCCTAGGAGACCTATTCATATAGAAAATGAAGACTAGATTATATAATTCATAAGCTAAAATTAAATGAAAACATAAAAAATAAACTCTACTTGGGGTTTTGAATTGCTTAAACATAATGTTGGGCATTAAACTGCCTGCATTACACTAGTCAAATTATGTATTTTCCATTATGGAAAATAAACAAATATTAAAAAATATACAAACACTCTAACTTTGATTTATAACCTTACATACGCTTTTGATAATATACCAAATAAATAGCAAATCAAAATTTTGAGGTTATTGCATCAAAATTATTGATATATTTACTAGAGCAAAGATGAATATAAGTAATAAGTTTTAATTAACTATTTTTGACTTAATGAATTTTAAGTTATGATATAGTGCTCAATTGTATTTCAACATATTATGGTGAGAAAACTAGTTCTTATAATATTTTTGTTTTCCATGACTCATCAGTTCAGTTCAGTTCATTTCAGTCGCTCAGCTGTGTCCAACTCTTTGCAACCCCGTGGTCTGCAGCATGCCAGGCTTCCCTGTCCATCACCAACTCCCAGAGCCTACTCAAACTCATGTCCGTTGAGTCGGTGATGCCATCCAACTGTCTTATCCTCTGTCGTGCCCTTCTCCTCCTGCCTTCGATCTTTCTCAGCATCAAGGTCTTTTCTAATGAGTCAGTTCTTCACATCAGGTGGCCAAAATATTGGAGTTTCATCTTCAACATCAGTCCTTCCTGTGACTCATAGTCAAACTTATAAAGATAGTTTATGTATTATATTTTATGCTAAAATAATATTTTATCCCTAGAGAAGGGAATGACAACCCACTCCAGGAATCTTGCCTGGAGAATCTCAGGGACAGAGGAGCCTGACAGGCTACAGTCCATGGAGTTGCAAAGAGTTGGACACAACTAAGCAACTAACATACACGATATTTTATCATTAGAAAAAAGTATGGAATTTTAAAAAGATTTGAAAGAAATCTATAATTTTGTCCCCGCAAAACAATATTAGCATCATACACATTTCATTCACATATTAAACATAGTTGAGATAACTCTGTATAAACAAATTATTGTCTTCTATTTCTTACTAAACTCTATACCCTAGGGTACTGCTACTGCTAAGCCACTTCAGTCGTGTCTGACTCTGTGCAACCCCATAGACGGCAGCCCACTGGGCTCCCCCGTCCCTGGGATTCTCCAGGCAAGAACACTAGAGTGGTTTGCCATTTCCTTCTCCAATGCATGAAAGTGAAAAGTGAAAGTGAAGTCGGTCAGTCATGCCCGACCCTCAGTAACCCCATGGACTGCAGCCTTCCAGGCTCCTCCATCCATGAGATTTTCCAGGTAAGAGTACTGGAGTGGGGTGCCATTGCCTGCTCTGAGGGTACCCCAGAGTTTATTAAATTAACTTCAAAAGCATTCTTTAAGCTGGACTCATGAATTTTATGAATGTATCTCTTCAGCAAAAACCTATTGTAGATGACTATCATTTTTTATACATTTGCACTATTATTAATAATTCTGTTGTGAATATTTTGGCATAAATACTTGCTTTTAGTTTCAGTAATTTCCTTAGAAGAGATTCCTAGGTTAGAATTATACTGAAAAGTGAGGCTTTTTTAAACTTTTATTACATATTGACAGATAGTCTTCAGAAAAATTTATGGTGATTTATTTTATCACCATTATCTTGAGTGTTTGTGAAACATTGCTAACTATGTCAGATAGGATGTGTTTGATTGCAAATAATATAAAATATCAATATTATTGTGTAAATTTTCTGATAAGCAGTTTAATTATGGGAAGGAATCATGAGTGGTTAGTTCTGTGATGTAAAACATAAATGGACCCAGGTTATTTTTTTCCTTTCCTCTCCTAATCTCAGTGCTGAATTTATCCATATGTTGCTAGAATTCTGAGAATTGTCAGAAACCTGAATTTCCAGGCATCATTTAAACATAATGTCTGTAGGGCAAAAAAAAAACAAGATAAATCATTGTTTACTATGGTTATTTTTTAGGAAAGAGCAAACTTTTCACAAAAATGAACAAAAATTATTCCCTTTTGACTGATGGCTGAGAATTTGCTTGTATTCTGAGACAAAGTTAAAAATATTCATCTAATTGTCTACCATTCAATTATGACAAAAGAATAAATAGTTATACAATTAAAAAAAAAAAGTGAAAAGGAGATAAAAGGAACACTCTGTAGGCTAAGCTCTCCCGCATAGATGTTAGTTCCACCTTCTGAGAAAAGTCTTCCTTCACTGTTTATCATCTGCTGGGTCCATAGGGAAGATGAGCTTCACAACTCGAGTGACCTACTTGTTGTTCTGTTGTCTGCAGATCAACCCTGTTTAAGTGCGAAACAAATGTGACCACATTTTTACCTGGAAAATACAGCATGTTAACTTCCTCTGGGCCAATCCTCCACTCTCAGAGTGTCATATTTCAGTATCTTTTACATACTGTTTTTCATTTTCTGATTCCAGAATCTACATGAGATTACTTTCAAGTAGCAGGAAGCAATATCATCCACTCAAACTGGCTTTATAATACAAGCACATGTATTATCAGATATAGCAGGTAATCTAGAAGTAGAAATCTTGATAACTACATGATTTTGTTGTTGGTTAGTCGCTAAGTCATGTTCGACTCTTTTGTGACCCCTTGTACAGTAGCCCACCAGGCTCCTTCTGTCTACTCAAAATTGTAATGTAAATTTCTTCTACTTCCATCAGCATCTGTTGTGATTTTGTCTTGAGGATGGCTATGGTCAATCCAGGTGGTCCACACACAACAAGAACAAGAAAAGAGTTTCTGTTAGTGTGGATTTTCTAAAGAAAGAAAAATCTTTTTTTTTTTTTCTAGAAATTTCAGGTCAGGTGTCCACTGGTATCCTATTTGTTAGGATCAGGCTGTGTGTCTATTTATGAACTAGTAATAAGTGGCTAGAATCATGTGATTACCTTAGATCAAAAGTCTTTTGCTAGAGCAGAATGTGAATTCAAATCATTTTCAGGAACATAGTTATATGGGAGCAGACTGTATAGATGATCAATACCAGTACAAAAGTAGATGAAGTATAAGGATATTTCCCAGGCAAATGAGTTTAAAATTTCTTTTCTTGTATTTCGAATACAATGTTGGATAGAAATGATGAGAGCAGATGGCCTTGTCTTTTTCCTTATCTGAGAAGGAAATAACTCATTCTTGCAACATTAAGTATGATGGCTATAGAACTTTCCAAGATGCCCTTTAGCAAGTTGAGGACATAACTCCCACTCCTTCTTTGCTATTATTTTTTTTTTTCCTTTTTCAAATCAGGATTGGTGATAGATTTTATAACATGTATTTCCTTTATCTATGGAGATGATACTGATTTTCAAAAATTATACTAAACTTGTATTTCTGGAACACAAACTACTTGATCATGTTCACAGAATACAACCTATACTTCCATGTTGTTGAATTCTGTTTGATAGAAGTTTCTTTATAATGTTTGTACTTTTATGTTCATGAAGGATATTTTTATCCTTAGAGCATCTTTCTCTGGTTTTGGTGTCAGTAGAACTGTAACCTTATACAGTGATTTGGAAAGCAATTCTGCCTCTAAAATTTGGGAGAAGGTTTAAAATTTGTCTAAGATTGGTATTATTTATTCCTTAAATATTTAGCAGAATTCACCATAAGGACCTTCAAGTTTTCATGAGCAGTTTTAAAATTTCAAATTCATTTTATTTAATAATTATAGATTTAATGATTTAACAAATGATATTGTAGTTTTATAATTATATGACATTACATATTTCAAAGGAGATTTAGTAAGTCATGTATTTCAAAAGATTTTTCCATTTATATAAGTTGTAATTCTACTGGCATACAATTGTTAAAATACTTATTAACATTTGGCATACTATTATTTTGGCATTTTCAGAATAATCTGTGGCCATGCCATGTCTCTAATTCCTGGCATTGATGACATGGTTCAATTTTTATGAACCATCTGATTATAAATTTACTTATTTCCTTGATCTTCTCAAAGAACTAACTTTTGGTTTCATTGATTATCTCTAAAGCCTATTTTCTGCTTCGCTGATTATTGCTATTGCCTTTATTGTTTCCTTTCTTCTACTCATTTTAGGCCTAATTTGTTCTTTGCTTTATTGTTTCTTAAGGTGAAAGCTGAGGTTATTGATTTTAGTGCCTTCCTTCTTTTCCTATACGTGCATTTAATGCTATAAATTTCAAGCTAAGTACTGTTTTAGCATTCTACTCAAATTTTATTCTGCGCACGTGCTTCTGTGCGGTCTGTTGCAGTCAGCAAGCCTCTGTATAGTCCATTGCAGCCAGATTCCAATCCCAAAGAAAGGCAATGCCAAAGAATGCTCAAACTACCACACAGTTGCACTCATCTCACACGCTAGGAAAATAATGCTTAAAATTCTCCAAGCCAAGCTTCAGCAATACGTGAACCGTGAACTTCCTGATGTTCCAGCTGGTTTAGAAAAGGCAGAGGAACCAGAGGTCAAATTGCCAACATCCACTGGATCATCAAAAAAGCAAGAGAGTTCTAGAAACATCTATTTCTTCTTTATTGACTATGACAAATATTGTGTGGATCACAATAAACTGTGGAAGATTCTGAAAGAGATGGGAATACCAGACCACCTAACCTGCCTCTTGAGAAACCTGTATACAGGTCAGGAAGCAACAGTTAGAACTGGACATGGAACAGCAGACTGGTTCCAAATAGGAAAAGGAGTATGTCAAGGCTGTATATTGTCACCCTGCTTATTTATGGTCATGTATGGATGTGAGAGTTGGACTGTGAAGAAAGCTGAGCACCGAAGAATTGGTGCTTTTGAACTGTGGTGTTGGAGAAGACTCTTGAGAGCCCCTTGGACTGCAAGGAGATCCAACCAGTCCAGTCTACAGGAGATCAGTCCTGGGTGTTCTTTGGAAGGAGTGATGCTAAAGCTGAAACTCCAATACTTTGGCCACTTCACGCGAAGATTTGACTCATTGGAAAAGACCCTGATGCTAGAAGGGATTGGGGGCAGGAGGAAAAGGGGATGACAGAGGATGAGATGGCTGGATGGCATTACTTTCTCGATGGACATGAGTTTGGGTGAACTCCGGGAGTTGGTGATGGGCAGGGAGACCTGGTGTGCTTTCATTCGTGGGGTCGCAAAGAGTCGGACACGACTGAGTGGCTGAACTGAACTGAATTGAAAATTTTATTTTTGTTGTGATTTCAAATTTACTTAAATCCTAATTATTTCTAATTTCTCTTTTGAATTGTTCTTTGAGCCACTGGTTGTTTCAGTTCAGTTCAGTTCAGTCGCTCAGTCGTGTCCGACTCTTTGCGACCCCATGAATTGCAGCACGCCAGGCCTCCCTGTCCATCACCAACTCCCGGAGTTCACCCAAACTCTTGCCCATTGATTCAGTGATGCCATCCAGCCATCTCATCCTCTGTTGTCCCCTTCTCCTCCTGCCTCTAATCCCTCCCAGCATCAGAGTCTTTTCCAATGAGTCCACTCTTTGCATGAGGTGGCCAAAGTATTGGAGTTTCAGCTTTAGCATCTGTCTTTCCAGAGAACACCCAGGACTGATCTCCTTTAGAATGGACTAATTGGATCTCCTTGTCATCCAAGGTACTCTCAAGAGTCTTCTCCAACACCACAGTTCAAAAGCATCAATTCTTCGGTGCTCAGCTTTCTTCACAGTCCAACTTTCACATCCATACATGACCACTGGAAAAACCATAGCCTTTACTAGATGGACATTTGTTGGCAAAGTAATGTCTCTGCTTTTGAATATGCTATCTAGGTTGGTCATAACTTTCCTACCAAGGAGTCAACATTTTTTAATTTCATGACTGCAATCACCATCTGCAGTGATTTTGGAGCCCAAAAGTGTAAAGTCTGACACTGTTTCCACTGTTTCCCCATCTATTTCCCATGAAGTGATGGGACCAGATGCCATGATCTTTGTTTTCTGAATGTTGAGCTTTAAGCCAACGTTTTCACCTCCTCTTTCACTTTCATCAAGAGGCTTTTGAGTTCCTCTTCACTTTCTGCCATAAGGGTGGTGGCATCTGCATATCTGAGGTTATTGATATTTCTCCCGCCAATAGTATCCTATTTTGTTTCTGTTAGTTTGGAGATTTAAAGAGTTGTTTTTTTATTTATTTGAAATTTTATTAGATCCAAAGTTTTGTATAAATTGTATACTTATAAATTTATTGAGATTTTTATGGCTATAATATAGTATTAATGCATTTTGAAAAAAATTAGATGGATTTAAGAATATAACACTTATTTGCTACTATTGGTGAAATGTTACATAAATATCCAATGTAAGTGACATTGAAGGACTCCTTGACAGCACTTAAGAAGAAAACTTTTGGGTTTTTATTTTTAATGCCTAAACATTGTGTCAAGTAAAAACTTTAAGGCAAGGTAAATACCAAATTATAATCACTAGTAAATTTCTCAGTGTTTAAGCCATATTATAATTCAGTTTATTCCATATTTCTTTAGGTTTAGATTTGCTGCCATCCAACTTTTATTATCTCATAAATATTTTATTAAAAAAAACAAGAAAATAAATTTATCTTAGAAAAATTCAATTTGATTGTATAATCAGTTGTGTCTGGTTCATTTAAAATGCACATGGACAAAATACATTATATATATACATAATATTTGAATCAGTTTATGTGGGAAGAAGCAAATGTTCCTGTATCCAAAAGCTAGTTTGCATTTAGAAAATTTAAAACAAAAATGATTTTCCCAGGATAGTTACATTTAACAAAGATCTGGCATGTTTGATGATTATTTACTTTGAACAATTATGCTCTGTATCCTAGTACATTCCCTTAAGCAGTTTGTTTCAGTGGGAAACACATGACAACTTGTTATTTAGTGAACTTCAATTTTAGAAGAGTTTTAGACCTACAGATCTAAAGAAAAATTGCAAAGATGGTAGAAATGTGAACTTTTGAACTATAATCTTTTATCTCTTAGAATTCAGAAATGGAGTGGCATGATACACCCTGAAGACATAAATATACCACTGAGAATCCAAAGTAAATTGGAATGTTTTGGTTTTTTGATTTAGAAACTAAAAAATATTTTTTTTTGGTTTCCTTTAATTTTTCCTTGGAGAATATAAACTGTGTTGTGATGTCAAACTCATTTTAAGTTTAGATACCCACAGGCAAGTTGTTTTCTCTAATTAAAACAAACTGAGTGCAAATTTCCTACAGTTATGTCTCTGATGGTAGAAATTGTACTTTAATGTTTCAAAAGATTCCTCAGCAGTCAAACTTCCTCACTGTGATAATGCTACTTTTTCAGTCATCTAAAATCGTTGTGAAAGGATATTTAACATACCAAACGCATCTCATTCTTCTGTACTGTTTAATAATCGGGATATTTGGACCTTTTGCCCCAAATCTTTCACAGTCATTAAAATTTTTTCTATCAGAAGACATTATGAACAAATATTTATGCTTAAAATATTTAGTTATCAGAAACTGTTCAACAAAGCTCTTTTAATTCAACAAATTCTAATGTTGTTGCTGCTGTTCAATCACTAAGTTGTGTCCAGCTCTTTGCAATTCCATAGGCTGCAGAATGCCAGGCTCCTCTGTCTTCCACTGTCTCCTGGAGTTTGCTCAGATTCATGTCTATTGAGTCCGGGATGCTATCTAGCCATCTCACCCTCTGGACCCGCCACTCCTTTTGCCTTCAAGCTTTCCCAGCATCAGGGTCTTTTCCAATGAGTTTCCATCAGGTGGCCAAAATATTGGAACTTCACCTTCAGCAACAATTCTTTCAATGAATATTCAGAGTTGATTTTTCTTTATGATTAACTGGTTTGATTTCCTTGCAGTCCAAGGGACTCTCAGGATTCTAGCACTGAAATTTTGAAAGCATCAGTTCTTTGGTGTGCAGCCTTCTTTATGGTCCAGCTCTCGCATCCATACATCACTACTGGGAAAACCATAGCTTTGACAATACAGACAAATTTCATGCTTAATTTTATTAGCCAAAATATTTTTCTGATCCCCTTTAATAATGTGATATATTTTAGTGTCTTCCAAAAATCTGAGGAAAATGAGAAGCTGAAGAGTGTATAAAGTAAAATAAATTTTTAAGGAAGACATTTATAATGTTAATTTTTGAAGGCAAAACACTTAAATTTTAATATAAGTCAATGTTCATGTTATTACCTATATCTAAACATGTTAGTAAATGTTCAGCATTTACTGTAAGTTATGAAATTTGGGAATGTATTTTTCCTTGATACTGTATCATTTTTTTATTTATTAAAAAATATTGTATTCCATGAGGTAAAAATGTTACTATTTCATCTGTTAATTAAAATTAACCTAAAATTAATTTTGTCTTAAAAAAAATGAAACCCATGAGAGAAACTCCAAACTCTAAAAATACTGATGTTATAATCTAAATATAAATACTCAAGGATATATATATATATTAATTTTTATTAATTTTTTATTAAAAATTTATTTATATTTTTATCTCATAATGGATTGACACCTGTGTCACAAGGAAGCAACCCCCTTACTCAATATTTACATTTTTCAACTCTTTCTCCTCAATAGCATTGTCTAACCTAGAACCCCTACTGCTGGAAAGATGGGGTTCTTTAAAAAATAGTGAGAACAATTCTGATATCCTCATGTGCTTTTTGTTTGTTTTTCATTAGGTTGTTTTTGCCTTTTTTCCTGCTTTCTTGGGGTTAAATATTTCCTTTGAAATATTTCCTTTAGATTGAAGTCATATAGAGAGGCACTTAGTACCTCTTAGTATATCACTTGTTTATTATTCGCCCTTCCCTTGATAGGGGTGGTATGGTCAGCCTTACATGACTGATGATACTAGAAAACGAAAATGAATGACTATAGCCCATTCCTCTCACCCTTTCTTTTTCTCTAGGATGTCTCAGCTGTCTGACTCTTTGCAAGCCCATGGACTACAGTCCAGGAAATTCTCCAGGCCGAATACTGGAGTGGGTAGCCTTCCCCTTCGCCAGGTGATCTTCCCAACCCAGGAGTCGAACCCAGGTCTCCCGCATTGCAGGTGGCTTCTTTACCACTTGAGACACAAGGGAAGCCCAAGAATATCAGAATGGGTATCCTATCCCTTCTCCAGTGGATCTTTCGAACCCAGGAATCAAAGTGGGTCTCCTGCATCACAGGCGGATTCTTTACCAACTGAGTTATCAGGGAAGCCCTACGTGACTGGTGATATTAGAAAACAGAAATGAATGACTATTGCTCATCTCCTTTCACCCTTTCCTTCTCTCTAGGATGTCTCAGCTGCAGTGAGCAGCAGTTCTGACCTGTCCTCTTTTATGCTGTAAATTTAACTGTAAGTCCCCGCTCATATGTGAGTGACTTCATAAGGTTGTGGTGTACTGGGGTGCAATGTAAGGATGTTCTTGTGGCTAAGCACCAAGGTCAACTACTCCATAAACAGGAAAGGTCACATGTTTATTTAATCATGCCTTACTTCTATCTTTATTGGTTCAGGATTAAGACAGGGAAATATGAGTGTAAGTTATTATCAATCTTCCTTTGCAAAAAATTTTGTAAAGTCCTTATGAGTTCTATATTTAACCAAATTTAACCAAAAACCTGTGGTAAATTACAGAGTTTTTGAACACTCTTTCTCCTGTATATTATTGATAGCTTCTCAAGAGTTATTATCCAAGATTAATACATAACAATTCCTTTTATAGTTTTCATCATGTAACCAAATAAATCACCTTTGAGACTGACTGTATAAACATACTAGAGTTAATGTTTCTAGTCTAATTATCAAAGCTAAAATGTTGTCAGAATCATAGCAAAAATAATAAACTGGCAAAGCCTCACTCCTTACAAAATATTTTAAGAATAGTTTCATTTGCCTAATTGTACAGGCTCAAAGACCTAATGATGTACACCAAGCAAAACACTTAAAATGCCATTAGTAAATCAGATATTAAAAAACACTAAACATGACTTTAGCTAAAAAATATATTCATCATTAATGTTAACTCTTATGAGATGGATTTCATCTAGATAAAATCTGCCTCCAAATTATTTGCAAATTGCAAGATTCTTTGGGGGAAAATGGATATATAAACTCAGGTTAAAGAGCCCTTGTGATTTTTTTAAATCATTTCAATCTTTTAAAAATTCCAAATTTAAACAAATTACCCACAACTAATTTGGTAATTGATTTTTAATATTAGGTTCAATTGAGTATATGTAAATCCACATCTACCTTAAATACATATAAATATTGAGTATTAAATGAAAAAAATGAATAGCATGATTCAAAATAATAAAGGGAATAATTCTGTAACTGGATTGAGGTTGGGCTGTTCCCTCCTCTAAAGCCAATATCTGAGGTGCATGTGTCAGCAAGAAGGAAAGGCCCTTTATTCAGAAAAGTTGGCAGTCTCAGGAGAAGGTGGAGTCATGTCCAGAGACCACCCCTGAAGATGTTCAGCCATGAAAATGTTTAAAGGGAAAAAGGGGAAGTAATCTCAGTTAATCCCTGAGGCAAAATGTGAGGTTCTTTGTCAATTCCATTTTGCTCAGGCTGCTGTGCTGACTCCTGATCTTACGCCATCCTGCCCACATTGTGTTGTGCTGTGCTTAGTCGCTCAGTCCGCTTCTTTGCAAGCCCATGGACAGTAGCCTGCCAGGGTCCTCTGTCTATGGGGATTCTCCAGGCAAGAATATGAGAGTGGGTTGCCATGCCCTCCTTGAGAGGATCTTCCCAACCCAGGGATGGAAACCAGGCCTCCTGCATTGCTGGTGGGTTCTTTACTTTCTGAGCAACAACAGAAGGCCAAGAATAGGAGTGGGTAGCCTATCCCTTCTCCAGGTGAGCTTCAACCCAGGAATTGAACTGGGGTCTCCTGCATTGCAGGCAGATTCTTGCTCACATTGCCCATCTGCAAATTTACTAAGGGGAAAGCTGGGGGTAGAGGGTCAGTTACTGTTTAACTACTGGATTCTCCATTCTTACTCCTTCTAATCAAGGGAAATGAATCAACAGGTTAGGCAGGACACTGTTCATTCAGTGAAGCAAAAATCAGGGTTAGGTTGAATGTTCCCTAGTGATCTCAGTCTTATGATTAAAGTTTCAGGGGAACAAAAATAGACAAACAGAAATGGGACAAAAGATCTGCTTACAATTCCAAGTTATGAGAAAAAATTTAAAAGCAGCATGTTAATAAAAATTAAAAGCATTCATTATCAACAATTGGAGACTTGGGTTCAAACACTGACTTATATACATTAGCTGAGTTATTGGGGAATATAATTTCATCTCTTTAAGTTTCTTTTTCTTTTATGAAATACATTGATTTCACTGTTAAAATCCTCTGTAGTGAATATTTTCTTTGAGAAAGCACATCTGATTTAAAATCTAAATATATTTAGAAAAAAATGGAGTACAGAAGTAATAAAATTTATTTACACACACACACACACACACAAAATCAATTTGTGGGGAATTCCCTGACGGTCCAGTGGTTAGGACCCTGTACTTTCATTGGTGAGGGCCCAGGATGAATCCCTGTCAGGGAACTAAGATCCCACAATCGTTATGGCACAGACAAACAAAAACAAACAGCAAAAAACAAACAAACAAAAAAAACACACAGTTTGGGATTTTGTAAAATACCAAGTTGTTCTAGGTTTTATAGACTATAGAGCAACTCTTCTCACTTTATCACCATGGGACATTTCTTTTAAATTGAATTAAATTGAATAATTCATAGGTGATCATTGAAATTACTATACTTTTCTGCAAAAATATCTCACTATTAATATGCTATTGCCTTCTCCATTAATATATCCATTATAGGCATTTTCAAATAATAAATGAATAAAAACATTTTAGAATGATACATGGATTTGTGAATGAATTAGAAAAATAATAAGGCATCACTGAGATAAAAAATGAACAAATACTTTCTGGGCACTCTAAAAATACATTTCTGTCTACATTGTTTTACCAGCTCCAATGAGGACCTAGAAATTAATTTCATAGAGCTTCTATAACGTTGTTTTCTTGTTGGGAGTTTTTATGTCCTAGAATTATTTGGAAATAAGTTTTATATTCTCTATTCACATGTAAATGGCTCCAACATTTCATACAATTTTTTTCGAAAACAGTTTTTGAGCCATGAAATAAAAATCTCACCATAAAATGAGAGATAATATTATAAATTGATAGAAAACACCATCTAAAGATAAACGACCCAGTCTTTTATCCCATAGATTATACCCTGAAGTTAAGTAAGACAATTCAATTCCACTCTATTATCTCTGCATTGCTGTGGAGACAGAAGAAACAGGTGTTAACGCTGGTCACTGCTAAAGGAGGCTCTATCATTCTTTAGTCACAAAATGTGTTCATCTCCACAGGGTAGAAAACAAGGCACTAAAGATAGATCATCATCCTCACACTATAAAAAAAAAAATGCCCATTTTCCCATTGATATGATTCATGGGAAATAGATGGGGAAACAGTGGAAATAGTGTCAGACTTTATTTTTTTGGGCTCCAAAATCACTGTAGATGGTGACTGCAGCCATGAAATTAGAAGATGCTTACTCCTTGGAAGAAAAGTTATGTCCAACCTAGATAGTATTTTCAAAAGCAGAGACATTACTTTGCCAACTAAGGTCCGTCTAGTCAAGGCTATGGTTTTTCCTGTGGTCATGTATGAATGTGAGAATTGGACTGTGAAGAAGGCTGAGCCCCGAAGAATTGATACTTTTGAAGTGTGGTGTTGGAGAAGACTCTTGAGAGTCCCTTGGACTGCAAGGAGATCCAACCAGTCCATCTGAAGGAGATCAACCCTGGGATTTCTTTGGAAGGAATGATGCTGAAGCTGAAACTCCAGTACTTTGGCCACCTCATGCGAAGAGTTGACTCATTGGAAAAGACTCTGATGCTGGGAGGGATTGGGGGCAGGAGGAGAAGGGGACGACCGAGGATGAGATTGCTGGAT